>SDVV010035118.1:0-11098 GCA_016164225.1 Gammarus roeselii
AGCATGCTGCTGAGGCAGGAAGCATGCCTCCTGCCCCAGCAGCATGCCTCCTGCCGCAGCAGCATGCCTCCTGCCCCAGCAGCATGCCTCCTGCCCCAGCAGCATGCCTACTGCCTCAGCAGCATGCCTACTGCCTCAGCAGCATGCTTCCTGCCCCAGCAGCATGCCTCCTGCCTCAGCAGCATGCCTCCTGTCTCAGCAGCATGCCTCCTGCCTCAGCAGCATGCCTCCTGCCTCAGCAGCATGCTTCCTGCCCCAGCAGCATGCTTCCTGCCCCAGCAGCATGCTTCCTGCCCCAGCAGCATGCTTTCTGCCTCAGCAGCATGCCTCCTGCCTCAGCAGCATGCCTCCTGCCTCAACAGCATGCCTCCTGCCCCAGCAGCATGCCTCCTGCCTCAGCAGCATGCCTCCTGCCTCAGCAGCATGCTTCCTGCCTCAGCAGCATGCTTCCTGCCCCAGCAGCATGCCTCCTGCCTCAGCAGCATGCCTCCTGCCTCAGCAGCATGCCTCCTGCCTCAGCAGCAGACTGTTAACACAAGCTCCTCAATACCGCAAGCCCACTCAGTGCTGTTGTTTCTTTCATTCAATGCCCCGCCACCTCTCCAACATGCCCTGCCCCATGTTATCGTTCACGGTGACGTCAAGCTGACAAGAAAGACTACGCCGTGGTTGGATGAGTGGTGTGGTCCAATGAATAATGGAGGTGTCTGTGCTTCCCGTCTGCTTTGTTGCGGGCGATAAAGTTCTAAGTTCAGGACACGTCCAGTTAAATACCTAATTCCATGCTACGCGGTGTAATGGCTCATACGCTGAAATACCATTAACCGTTATCTTTTAAACTGATGCATTGGTTGTAGAATATTTTACTCGCTTAGTAATTTATACTCTTTACAAATTTATTGTCTCCTAGCCCTGGTGGGTGACATATTGGTTCACACAGTGCCGGTGTTTTTTCAGCAGAATGATGAATGTCTTATATGAAGGAGGACAGTACCGAAAGTACCAATACCGGCGGTTGTCTCTTAGTACCGCTACCAGTATTACTTTCTTTGCTCAGAACCACAAGTGGTCCGCTGGTACTTTCAAAGCGCTTTCTTAGCGGTGTCAGGTAATTTTGATGAACAAAGGATTTTTATTAGCAGCTTTTCATGAACTACATTGCATATACCTAGACTTATCAATTGCAATTTTTTGGTTCGGGGATGACCCTGATTGTGGGTCACTAGAGGTTGTAACTTTCTAGACGTCGTTCTGTCCAGGTATTATTTCAGTCTTATAATCTGATTTTCATTTCTATTCGATACATCTATAAAAAATCTTTGAATGGTCGTAGACTGACCAAACAAAAATACCACCTCATTTTTTTTTTCATTCACGCCGTTCTAGAATGAAGAAACAATTGAACCCTCACAATTGAAATACCCCCAATAAACTTTGTTTTTCGTCAATACGTATTGTCTGCTCCACAAAATGAATGAGCAACTGCCGACACATAATATAACTGCCACGTAATGAACGAATCCTATTATAAATGGCGCAAAATTTAGTGCACCTTTATGTAGCGACCGTTTCATATCTGAGTTGTACAGAAAAATATTCTACACGGACTGTAATTATCTTCACAAGACGACCGTCAACTGCAGACAAATGTAATTTTTTTTGTATATGGGTGTTATTGATGCTCCAGCGTTTGTGATCGCTTCCCATTCCCATATTTCCTACAAAATAGTAAGTTCCTTTCCATTGCAAGGTAGAGGCTGGTCACCCAGACCAAGAATTAGGAACTCGTTAAGTAGCCTTCATTAGAAGTTTGGGTTGATCTTTGCTGCTTGCGGCATCTTGAGGAATCTGATGATGGGCCTTTATTTGAGTCTGGTCCGAAACATTACTCCTCCTCTAACATGTTGACATGTTTGACGATGAAACGACGTTTCTAATTGACCACCTTTCGACAACGTAACTGAAGCCCAACACATGGGAAGCCTTCACACACGCCCGCACCTAAGCCTTCACACACGCCCGGACCGAAAACTGTGGTATCTATAGGTATGTACTCGTCACGAAGTCCCCGACTGTTGGAAGCATTGATGACCCTAGTTGTTTCGTCAATTGCCCTCACCGACCTGGCTCTTCTCAATAGCAGACCACCCACTCGAATCAACGTCGGAAGCAAAGCTGCTATAGACCTATCCATATACTCCCTCACATTGTTGGCCCAATTTGTTAGTCGTGTCATCATCACACGATAGTGACCATAACCCAGTTATCATATCCCTTCTCTCCCATCAATCTAACAACCCTCATGCACAAGAACTACCGTTCAGCTATTCCAAGCCAACTGCTGATTAGAAAACTCAGCACACACCGTGTGGCAAGATAAGATTGACAATCACCTCGTCCGTCACCTATACGATATGTCTTGCATCGCAGCTGTCGCTTGCATTCATCAACACTCCTATTTTTGTTTCACAATTGTTGTGGTGCCCTTAGGTTCAAGAAGCGGCGACAATGCGTGTTGGACTGCAAGCAGCTATTTGTCGTGCACGATTGTTTCATAAATTAAGTAGCATGAAAAGGGGCATTTTAGAGTAGAAACAAGAATGCTGGACTAAATAAGACTATAGTAATAGTATTGACCGGCACAAAAAAATGCTAGAAATAATTCTTGCGTATCCACGGAGCGAGCGACCTTTCCTCATCGCTCCCAACGCAGCTTCCGTTTACTCTTCCTATGTGGAAATAGCCGACAAGCGTGCCCAGACTTGGTCAGATATCCCAATCCTTAAATTACACAACGGCTCTGCAATAAGAAGTGATATTGAGGGAAAGAGAACATTAGACCATACTCGTGAAACGTCATCTGGGCCTGACCGGGCGCACATCAATATGATCTAACGTTTACCCGAAGGTGCCCTCGAGTACCTTCTAAGTGAATTGTACAATGGATTTAAATTCAATTTACCCAGACCTCAGGTGGAAATCTGTAATCATCCCTATACCCAAATTTAAAAATGCCACTGTGATCCACGTAACTACCGCCCCATTGCCTTATAGCAGCGTCCTCTGTAAGACTATGGAAAGTATGACAATCTCTCGCCTCGTTGACTATCTCGAAATACATGCAAGCTTCAATTATTCATTGCTCCCATTTGACTGGCTTGCGCCAGAACGGAGCATGGGGTTTACGAGTTTTTCGACGCTGAAAAAGCATATGACATAACCTGGCAATGTGGCACCATGTGTTAGTTCTCTGTCTTTCGACCATATTCAAATTTGTGTAACTTTGTAAGACGGAGAATATTTACTTGGGCAACAACTTAGCGTTGTAATGCAGTTTCATTTTCAATGTTAGTACTCTTTTATCAATTAGGTTATATATAAGAATTGTCTCGGCATAGTTTTGGTTATTGTCTAGGCCTAATTAATAAATATATATATATTTTAGGGCTTTACGGTTCAGTTGAAATCGATTGTTTAGTACATAAGGATTAGTTTGCGCCAGAAACTCTTAACAGCTGGAATAGGATCTTACGTGTTGTACCTTGAAATGTCACATATAAAACAAATCATATCGTGTAAACTGAACAATCTTATTTTAATGAACTGTTTGAACGATTTCAAACATGAAAGATCTTTCTTGTGAGGCCTTCTACCACGTTTTATATTTCAATGTCTGCAGAATTGTACCTTTAAGGTCAGGGTTGGTGATAACTCAGTCGCCAAGTTATACCCAGGAAACAGGCGTCCCTCAGAATGCGTCCATAGTGTCACTTTTCATCCTAAAATCGACCGGTTATCAGACGTTTACCCCCGTGGCCGGAGACTGCTCTCGATACTGTTCGTGAATGACTTCAAATAATCTATAGATATCTTTGCCGAATTAAATTCAACTTGAACTCCGGAATTGTTTGACCAAGTCTGGAACTGGCCTTCTTTGAAAGGATTCCGATTTTTGCCACCTAAAACTACAACCATGTATTTTGTTCTTTTACACGGCCAATGCCTAGAACCAGCCCCTAACGCAGCATATCGCACCCCTACAATACGTAGACTCGTAAAATTTCTGAGTCTTGTGTGATACCTCACACTGCAGCTCAGCAGAGCTGCTGTTGTAAGTAGTCGGGGATGATACTTGAAAAGGAGTGCTGATCAATATACCTGCATGAAGTTATACTGTAGAATAATATGCGCCACTTCTTGACAATGGAGCCGTTCTTTACAATTCAGCAGCCAAAGCATTTCGAGAACTGTTTTCGACCATTGCCAACAACGAAATCCGCATCGCAACTGTCGCTTTCCGCTCCACTCATCAAATCATTGAATGTACATACTTGTCAACAAACCTCAGCTTCCTCTTAAACACGATAAACACCAACTATAATACTACCTCAAAACTAGGATTCTTATAAACAACCCAGCCCCCAACCTCATCACCAATATGTATGATAAACGCCTCATAGCGGTTGATGAAATATTTTATCTATATGTGGACAATCTACTGGTCACTGTAGACATCACTCGCCAGGATATCCAACCTTCCTTCTCTTATCGAATTCTCCGAATCAGCACACTATATTTTATGATCAACCCACCGCCAGTCAATTTCGGACTTACAAAGGCATCTTAAATAAAGCAACTTTTGCACCCAAATCCACCATTAGGATTTTTGACACCACTGGGGGAACAATATTCAGATTTCCGCCGCATGTGAACTGATTGCTCCAAAATTGTCGACGGAGTAGCAGCAGCCGCCGTGTGGGAAACCTCACGTTCGGTAACACTCCAACTAGAAGCTTCGCTTTGTCTGTGGAGTTCCACGCACTCTAGTTAGCTCTTTCCATTACTAAAATGAATCGCCTCTCTAAGTACGTCATCTCAGACTGTCTGGACGCCCTAACTCTGCTTAAAACTGTCCTGTACGCGCTCCGTACCACGTAAAATTCCGAAGTTCACCAGTCGGTCGAATTCTGCTAAATTCAGGGTCAAACTGGAATGAGGGTAAATGAGCTCGATGACTCCCTCGCTACACTGGCTTCCACTCACCGAGAACATTTTATCACCATATACTATTGAAATTGGTTCTATATCATCAACTCGCGTGTAACATTCCATCGAAACCATATGTGGTAACAAACGGACAGGAAATGATTAGAGTCAAACCCTCATTTGGAGAAAGAAAAACCAAGACTTCCAACATGCGAGGTCGTGTTTTCATCTACCGCTTGTGCACAAGATTTTAATGGATAACCGACAACAATCTAATGGACGCAGACAAGGAACTGTTTGTGCCACCTTGTTCTTTGTGTATCCAAGCATCTCCCTCTATTGCGCTACAAAGCCATCTCTCTGACCCCACCTCCAGACAAAACGTAATCGCTTTCGGTAAACATACAAGCCTATAAGCAATGTTAATATTACATAGTATAACTCGTCAATTGCTCAGCGCACTACATTATTCAGAAAGCATTGATGCAAGGACCTACTCGCAGAGCTACGCAAAAATCTATGATTTTTGTTACAAAAGAAGGAGAGGGAGAAGAGGAGAATATGAGAAAATTTGTAATTTTAACGAAGTTTTGTTTTCTTCGCGTGAACAAGTGTGAACTTCCAGCACCTATCAACTTCGGGCCCTGCAAAGGAGCTCCCTAATGACGACACCGGACGCCGGTAAAATGAAGAGTTCTTGACATTCAAGGTTAGAATTTTGTTGAAGCGAGTTTTATGAACAAAATAGTCTTTCATTCGTATCTTCTTATGCAGTTTGATATCACATGAATATTATAATTTCAAATCTCATGTGGTTTACTATAATGAAACGATTTTTTTAATATTGGGTGGTAAAAGTTTTAGAAAAGAATTTTATGAAAAGGCAAAAAACAGTGTTGAATATATGACCTTTCTCTGCTGAAGTTTTCAAGTAGCCTCGCTATGTACAATTTAATTGTTTTTTGTAAAGGACTTTGATGAAATTACAAAAAATATTTGTATGAACTTCTAAACCTTTTAGAAGCCATTTTTCTAAATGAATTTTTATTTGAAATTCATGTCTCAGTTTTATTAGTACCATAACGTAGTGAAACATTGGGAAGGTTTCTCGTAAGAAAAGAGTTCTGAACTAACCCACTCATGCGCCGCCACCGGTCGCTGTGTTGGTGTCAACGTCAGCACAACACAACACGGTCGCTGTGTTGGTGTCAACGTCAGCACAACACAACACGGTCGATGTGTTAGTGTCAACGTCAGCACAACATAACACGGTCGCTGTGTTAGTGCCAACGTCAGCACAACACGGTCGCTGTGTTAATGTCAACGTCAGCACAACACGGTCGCTGTGTTAGTAGCCAACGTCAGCACAACACAACACGGTAGCTGTGTTTGTGTCAACGTCAGCACAACACAACACGGTCGCTGTGTTAATGTCAACTTCAGCACAACACAATACGATCGCTGTGTTAGTGTCAACGTCAGCACAACACAACATGCTGACGCAATCACGTTCTAGCTCCATCATTAAACCTTGTTTATTATTTATAATTATCACGATGCTGGGAGACACGATCGTTTTTCTGTAACGGGATAATGTCTTGTACTGGAAATTTATTTCTGGTAGAACAAGAAGTTGTGAGCAGACATCATATTGCTCTTAAATACACCTTCATATTGTTATTAACTACAGTGTAATGTTGCATTTTAAGGACGCTTAACTAAATCTTTTATTTAAAACTCACGTCAATTCGTTTAATAGTCGTGTTAACATGATACCGCAGAATGTTTTCCGAGAATACTTTTATTATGCGTTTCTGGTTCTCCTTGTAGCGTCCTCAGGCCTCTAACAGCTGCCACAAACTGTTAGGCGTCGGCCCTTTCAAAACTTTGCAGCCTTTTCAGCGACTCTGCTCCCACCCTCTCCCTCCCAGCACCGCTTCCTTAAGAGAATTCTATTTTTCTGCCTCTTTAAATAACAGGCGGTAGGAATTCTCAACAATTTGTCCAGGACTCAGCCAGGAATGCTGTCCCGGACGGGAATGCCCCGCTGCTCTGGGCTGGCTGAATGGGAGGGGCGATATGTTCTCGCTCTTCTTAATAGCTCCGCTGCTCCCTTGTTTTTGACAGCCTCACTGCCCTGTATGCTGTAAGGCCTGAGGGTTGTTGGGCTGGTCACGTGAAAGTTGTATTTCACTTTATTGCCTGGTCTATAGTGTGACATAAGTTTTATTTTTAAATTGAACGTTACTAATTTGGTATTTAAATTCGCTGTAGTTCACTCTATTGCATTGTTGACTGTAACAAGATAAATGTTAAACTGAACACCAGTATCTAATTTTTTTGTCGCGCTGGGTCTAAATGCATGACGCGATGTTTTATTCACTTAGAAGTGTTGCAAATTTTCTGCTCTGCCATTTAATAAATAATTTAGCTAACGTGCTGTACTCTGATTGTATCGATACTAAAACCCCAAAACTCAACTTGTAGGTCCGTCTCCTATGACGGCTCCTGTTAAACTGCCCGGCTTGGTTTAGGACAGTTAGCCTCAGAAAGCTGGGCGGACGCGGATGTAATGCCAAAAACTTGAAGATGAGTTCTACTCCAGATATTACTAAGACAGAGGTGTTCGGTATAACGAAAATGACCCTGCACTTGCGGTAGTCGTGGTATTGAAGAAATACGAGAATGTGATTGCGGCCATATAATGCCGAGGCTCCAGACAACACCAAATATCTAAGGAAGTGTGTTGGCTTTTGTGCGAGTAAGAGTGTCTGGCAATAGCCTGTCCTAGCACTACCTACATCGTCCGTTTCAAACCGTGAACCAGCTTATGGTACGGGTTTGTAAATCACCCGAGAGTCTGGGGTCACTGGAGCTGCGCAGCATAAAAACATACAAACCTGTATATACGGAACATAACTGAAGGACCGTTATGAAGCCTATCGCTTTGTCACTTGAGTAATTCGATCTGAACCGCACTGTGGAGTTAGTGCAGCCACGTTAGTTGAATTCTGCGACCGAAAGTCAGTTGGCTACTGCGGCCACACGTCAGTTGGCTGCTGCGGCCACACGTCAATTGGCTACTGCGGCCACACGTCAGTTGGCTACTGCGGCCACACGTTAGTTGGCTACTGCGGCCACACGTCAGTTGGCTACTGCGGCCACACGTCAGATAGCTGCTGCGGCCACACGTCAGTTGGCTACTGCGGCCACACGTCAGTTGGCTACTGCGGCCAAACGTCAGTTGGCTAGTGCGGCCACACGTCAGTTGGCTACTGCGGCCACACGTCAGTTGGCTACTGCGGCCACACGTCAGTTGGCTACTGCGGCTACACGTCAGTTGGCTACTGCGGCCACACGTCAGTTGGCTACTGCGGCCACACGTCAGTTAGCTACTGCGGCCCGACGCCAGTTGGTTTCTGCTGCCACACGTCAGTCGGCTACTGCGGTCACACGCCAGTTGGCTACTGCGGTCACGCACCAGTTGGCTACTGCGGCCACACGCCAGACACGCCAGTTGGCTACTGCGGCCACACGCTAGTTGGCTACTGCGGTCATACGCCAGTTGGCTACTGCGGCCACACGCCAGTTGGCTACTACGGCCACACGCTAGTTGGCTATTGTGACCACACAAGTTGGCAACTTCCTGATCAGTTGGATTCCGCTTTGCAATTGGCTTCGGTTCTGCCATTTGGCCTCGGCCATGCCATTTGGCCTCAGACATGCCATTTGACCTCGGCCATGCCATTTGACCTCGGCCATACCATTTGACCTCGGCCATGCCATTTGGCCCCGGCCATGCCATTTGGCCCCGGTCATGCCATTTGGCCCCGGTCATGCCATTTGGCCCCGGCCATGCCATTTGGCCCCGGCCATGCCATTTGGCCCCGGCCATGCCATTTGGCCCCGGCCATGCCATTTGACCTCGGCCATGCCATTTGTCCTCGGCCATACCATTTGACCTCGGCCATGCCATTTGACCCCGGCCATGCCATTTGGCCCCGGCCATGCCATTTGGCTTCGGTCATGCCATTTGGTCTCAGCAATGCCATTTGGCTTCGGCCGTACCATTTGGCTTCGGCCGTACCATTTGGCTTCGGCCGTACCATTTGGCTTCGGTCATGCCATTTGGCTTCGGTTATGCCATTCGGCTTCGGTTATGCCATTCGGCTTCGGTCATGCCATTCGGCTTCAGCCATGCCATTCGGCTTCAGCCATGCCATTCGGTTTCGACCATGCCATTCGGCTTCGACCATGCCATTTGGCTTCGACCATGCCATTTGGCTTCGGCCATGCCATTTGGCTTCGGCCATGCCATTTGGCTTCGGCCATGCCATTTGGCTTCGGCCATGCCATTTGGCTTCGGCCATGCCATTTGGCTTCGGCCATGCCATTTGGCTTCGGCAACGCTATTTGACTCCGACCATACCATTGGGCTCCAGCCACGTCATTTGGCTTCACGCTACTTGACGTCGCTAATACCACTTGACTTCTATCACTCCATGTGGCTGCGACCTCGTAATTTGGCTCCGGCTAAGACAGATGGTTTCGGCCAAGCCAGTTAGCTCCGACCAAGCCAGATTGTGTCGGTCCAGCAAGATTGTTTACTCGGTCAAGAAAGTTGGCTTCAGCTAAACCGGTCGGCTTCGGCCGAGCCAGTTAGTTAGCTTCTCAGCCACCCCAAGTCCCGCCTCCGTCCCGGAGGCCTAACGAGCGTCCCGTGAGCCTAATGCAATTTGTTGATGCTGCTAATACCCCCAATTGATTCCTGTAGCCCTTTACTGTGTAAATTTACATCCTTAATTAATTAATTGCTATTGGATTATTGGCTGTTGGCCGGACTCGGCAATTCAGGCACATCGGTCGAGTAATTTATATAACTCGAGATGCTTGCTGCGTAGTTCCGGTTTCACTGTGCAGGCGGCCGGTGTACTAATCCGCTTTTTGAGGGGACGTGCACAATTTTTTTTGTCGCTTGTGTTTTTCGGTGCGACAAAAACTTTTCAGAGATGCCGTAGAATGCTCAAAATAGGTTCCTAGCTACTGAAATTTTTCCCTTTCTTTTGTAGCGTCCTGAATTGGGTTGCAGCAATTGAATTTTGTTATAAAATTGTTTGCGGACTCACTGTCATTGGGTTTGGATGATCACCCTCCAGTTGAACAATCCAGTATTTTTTTGAGGAAGGCTGACTAACACAATGGGGAAATGCAATGCCCATTCACTTTTTTTCCTGCAAAGCATTCAACGTTGTTGAAAACATTTGATGATTGAAACGGTTTGAGAATGAGAAAACGAGACTCGAAAATAATTATTCGTTTGGACCTAATAACATTGCTTTATTATTTGTCGGAAGAGAATTCAGGTCAAATCCCTTTGGTATCTTGTTGTGAATTAAACCTGATATAAGTACCCGTAAAACGTTGTTTGCAGCTGAACGATGATTACAACGAGTTGTTGCAACGTGTTGGCGGTTGAACGATAGTTGCAACGTGTTGTTACAAAGATAATTACAACATGTTAGCGACTGAACGATTATTACAACGTGTTGTTATAACATGTTGCTACAGCGATGATAACAACGTGTCGCTACGAAGTTTATTTCAACGTGTTGCCACAACGATGATTACAACGTTTTTGCGGCTGAATGATGATTACAACATCCTACGATGAGAAACTTTTTCAAAAAGGAAATATTGACTCAATTGGAAATATCGTGCAGATGATAATAATGATCGTAATTGTTCGGATATTCTCTTTCAACTCACCACCTGCTTAACCCATGATGACCCTTGATGACGGCACCTGCCAGAATCCTGGATCAAGCTCACCCCACAGTGGCTCCTGATACCAGTAAATAGCACCCAGCTCGCCCCACGGTCGGTAAGGCCAACACCCAGGTCACTTCACGGTGGCCCTTCATGCCAGCACCCGACTCGCCTCACGGTCACCCCTTATGCCGGTACGCAGCACCCAGTTCACTCTACGGTTGCCCCTTATGTCACCACCCAACTCACCCCACGGTCACCCCCTATGCCAGTACCCAGCTCACCCCACGGTCACCCCCTATGCCAGTACCCAGCTCACCCCACGGTCACCCCCTATGTCAGCACC
>SDVV010035119.1:0-11097 GCA_016164225.1 Gammarus roeselii
TATATATATATATATATATGTGTGTGTGTGTGTATAAATACAATATACATTAAAAAAACATATAAATTAAATGTTCAAAACCTAAAAACTCCCAATCTAGCCCGCAAGCCTGGCATCCAGCCCGCCGCCCACACCAAAACCGGTTCCGATCCCCGACTGCCTGACTCCGGTCAACCCCCTCCCCACCGCTAATTAAGCCCTATCTAATTCCTTCGCATTTGCGTTCTCAGCTACATACTATCTACTGAGGTCCGAGATCAGTGTCAACAGCAGTGCCCCCTCCCCTCACGCACGGCCATCCTGTTTCTCAACAAGACGTTGAGGGCGGGAAAGAACAACAGGGCACCGTCAAAACTCATCCATTCACAACCATTCACAAAACACTCCTATCTATTGCACGCTCTCTCGCTGCCTCCACACTTGTCTCTCCGTCATAACGGCTGCTTCGCGCCATCGATCCACACAAACTTCGGTAGATGGATCTACTCTGTGCTCGAACTTCTTCACCATCCCCGCACTAATTCGAACAACGTCGTTATTGATCATGTCTCTCAGCATCACTTCAGCCATGCTTGTCAAATATTACATCTCGAAAACATTCAACCTGTTGCTCTTTTCTGCTCCCGCCCCAAGTCTCAGCTCCGTAGAGCACAGTTGGAACAACTACTCACTCACACAACCCACTCTATGCTTTCAAACTCAGTGAACCCAAAACTTTTCACTCTTCCTTCACTCGCGATATCACCTCAGTTTCCACAAGTTCAATCTTCTCCACACTCGAGCCCAAGTACTTACTTAAATCCCTGAACTTCCAACAATAACTCTCCATATAAAATGACACTTATTCTGCTTGCATCGGCATTCCTCGAATATCCCATTACTTTAGTTTCCTTCCAATACTGACATTTTTGAAATTTAATTTTCGTCAAGCACTGAATTTTTTCCCTGGTCGCCAGTAGATTATAATTGGAATAATGGCGGAGAACTTAAAAGCAGGAACAGTAAGTAAAGCACAGTTACAATAAGTGCAGGACAAGCTCAGGCTGGTTGGGAGTGAAACTACGTCAAGACTGCCTCGACACTTTCAGTACCTTCTTTACAGCGGGCATCGTCATACACAGTTACGTACATATCTAGCATCATGTGTCGGCAAAGCACCGCTTCCTTCCACCGCACGGCAAGCGTGAAAAACGTGCCAGGCCTCCGAGATCAAGTCGAGCGTGATTCCCAACCGTCACTAGATTTCAACAACTCTCATTGCCAATTCCATCGTATACCCACTGATGAACCTTTTAAAAGTCGACTTTGTTTTTTCGATTATAGGTAATCCACAAAACGAATTTTCTTTCACTACTGTACACGACAGAGAACCAGAGGGCATTCCCCTACATGCAACCAAGCATGGGGTTTTTGAGAATTTAAACTGGTAGAGCAATAAATAGTTCCTCGTACTAATGATGTGTGATTCACCTGGCCGTCTCCGCTGGCAACACTGCAGGCATGCATTCTTTCTGGTAGTCAGTCGTGTTGACACTTTTCCGCTTGGAAATAAACAAAGATTTGGGTCTACTGATACGGATAGTACATAGACCTAACTGGAAAAAGTAATACCCGACTAGCTGTAGGAGACAGAAGGTATGCTTGCACTAATGCATAGACGGCTTGGTGTATCGCGGCTCTTAGTGGTTAGACTCATTCGTCGACGTCAGGAAAGAGTAGACCGTAGCCGAACAACGGTTTATTTTCTCCGCTTAGTGTATTTCTGTCCGCATTAGGAAGGGCCCGATGCTCGATTGTTTACTGTTGGGTGTTGTCCTCCCGCACGCTTCAGGACGGTATAAGGCGGTCTCAATTTGCATGATTACACACAACGGGGAGAAGCACTGAACATTGCCTCACCTTTAGCAGTGCTGCCTGACGGTGCACACGCATGCCATCCTTCGCTGTGGCCTCGGATGTTCTTGGTACCGTAAAATCGAAAGGATCGCCGTATAGCCAGTTCATGGATCAACATGCATTCAATGATAGAGTTGATTTGGTAGTATAAGGCTCGGCATCTGTTCAAACATTGGATGTCGATAAGTCATAAAGTTGTAAATAAAATGCTTGGTTGGTCGAAAAAACAATAGGTGAATAGATTAGTAATTCACGTAGTATATCCATACAAAGGTCAATTAAAACAGGACAATGTCTCTATGAAACACTAAGTACAAACTAAACCAACCGTGTATTGTAATTAATAATGAACGGAGAGACATCGAGTTATCATGAAGTAACCAACTCGCGACCTGTGACAAACACCGACACAGGTTTGAAACCTGTTATAATACCCAATGAATCCATAAAAGAGGATACAAATTAAAATAATACAAACATCAGTTTCCAACTATTATTGTGTATTCAGACAGTACAGAATTGGAGTTTAAGCCACAATCGTCGAACTAATTTACCATCAAACTTATTTATGAATTAGTTAAATTAGTTAGGCTTTCATAGTTGTGACTTTTATCCATGTATAGTTGCATTTTTTTCGATGTTGAGGTGATACATTTTTTCTGAAACTCGTGTCCGCCAATTGACAAACAACGATGGGCTAGTTCACTTTATCCTGTACTAGCTTAATCACCCATTCTAATCAGCGTTCCCTCCTAACAACATTTCTCGAGGTTAATGCCCTAGAGCAGTTGTTGTTGCACAGCGTCTTGACCAAACCCGTGCGTGAAGTGGCGACAGACGGACAGGTGAAACTGGCAAAGGTGTGCCGGTGAAGTGGGGCGTAGCAAGAGAGCCTCGCGGTAACTTTCACGACGTGAGTTACTCGCCGACGGCTTGCAAAAAAAATAGTGGGGGGAGGAGGGAGGCCTACGAATGGAGAAGGGAAAATGCACTTTTTTGCTGACTGAGTAGTATGGTCTTACCTAACCTCTTGTTGCTGGAGCTTCGCAAATAATCAATGATCAATGAAATTTCAAAAAATAAACATACAGGAAGACCATGTAGCTTCCAGGTCTGTGTTCTGAACGATGACCTGTATAATTGCTTGCACATAACATGGATCAGAAAACAACGTACAGCGAGGCCATAATTACTCGAAAATTACTCATTGCCATTTTTTCCACAGGAATTTTTCATTTCAGACGAAAGCATGCTTCGAAGTAGGTTTCGTGCTGCAAACTTCATCAGACAGAAGAAAATAGAAACCTTTTTCATGAAATTTGTTTTTATGATAGCAGCGTAAGGTCTCAATAACCTACTGCAGATAGCTGCCCGATACTTCGGTGATGGTAGACGTTGGCATTCTCAAAATACCTTATATAATGGGTACAATTTTGTTTTGCATTCAGTCTCCCGTCCCTGCACCTTGTCGTCTCGCGTGGCCACTGCTTTCACTATATTGCAATGTTTTGTCTTTCATTGAATTCACCCTCCCCCCCCATTCCGTCCTTTTGCCGTATTCGTCTCGGAGACTCAAGAAGACCACCGCTCGCAATTCCCTCGCATTGTTTAAATCGAACAATAATATTGTGGGACAACTTCTTCTCCTATTTAGACGCCGCCGTCCTAGTTTTGGCCTATGCAGTGGTGAAGAGCGTGGCAGACGGCACAGACCGACAGGCAGACACACGTGCGCGCCGTTTGTTATAGTCTACATCAATACCCTATAGTATCACAATCTCAAATTTCACCCATCACTGCTTCATGATTGAATAGCTCCTCTTGATACACAAGCTACAGGTATCAGCATCATAGTAACCTAGACATCCTGTAAAGCAATTCTTTTTGTCTTATCCCCGACCAACTAACCAACTCAACCATAGCTATGGCTAAGTGCGCTGTGGCGAACAGGAAGGCCTTTTAAAGAATAGCTGTCACCACTTGAATCGCTCCAGTGATTGACCAAACCATTGTTTAGGTTTCGTACATAAGCTTGCACGAACCACCGGATCAATCAGAGACTATTTTAATTAATAATATACAAGCGAAAGAATAATAATTGCTGCATCAACAACATCCATAGAACAAAAATAAATCAGCGGTTCAAATAAGTAGACATTTTTTGTACGATGATACAAACAATCAAAGATGTTAACTTTAGGGCATCAATGAAAGCAACAATATTATCAGCACCCACCAGCTCGACAGGCATTGGTGTCATCTTGTGGTCAGATATACAAAAGCTCTATACATCCCTTCTTCTGTTTCTGAAAAAAGTTGTCACAAGTGTCTCCCTATTCACCTCCCTTTTCCTCCCCCGCAATCCGGGCAAAATAGAGGCCGTCCCCGAGAAGTTACGTCGAGAGGGAGGAGAGGCAAAGGGGGAGACAACCGCGACACTTTCTCTAGACAACACATGTTCAACCTGCACAGCACTTGATGCACTTGCCAGACACCTGACTCACTTTGTAAGCGTTTGATGCATTTGCAAGATAGCGAACTCACTTCTGGTGCCCCTGCAAGATACCTTACTCACTGTGCACCTCATGTGTGATGGGTGAGACGGCTTCTATACATACATAACAATGTTGGCCTTCAATTCCGTTCCAATCTTGGCAAGCTGGTGTTCTGGGCTTTACTATCAGAACTTCCTTTCAAGTTTACGACAAACCACTTGCCATTCGTCGTCACAAGACAGTGCTGCGCTCGTAATATTTTTGCCACTGCTCGACTTTTGTCGGCAATTCTTCCTCGCAACTATTGCACCCGCGTAACTCGTGACGCGCTTACGAGTTAGGTCAACAGTTACAAGAATAGTGTAGCTCCTTTAGGTCCATCCTGTAAACATACAGGGAGTGCGCCAAAAATTGTATAGTTTAAAATTGTTACCACTTTTTTTGTATAGGAGATAGGAATTTAAAATGAAGCTCCTTCGAAATGAAAAGATTTATAGTTTAATTTTTACGGACAGTTATCTTTTAAAATGACCGTCACTTCTCAATACGACGGCCAAAACTCGTGAAGACTTTCCCGAGCACTTCACTGCTGATTGAAGCGACGGAATCATTTGCTTCTTTCTTGAGTTCATCAAGAAATGCAGGTTTCAATTTAAATACATGGTCCTTGACAAAACCTCGAAGGAAGTAGTGTGACATGATAAATGAATGACAAAAAAATCAAGCGGTCAACGAGTTCATAACATCTTTTCATGTGTGTGCCGGGGCTTCATTTAGCTGGAACCACAGCTCTGATGTCCTCCTGCGTCCAAAAATACTGCTAAGCATCTCAGTGTATACCTCCCAGTTGTACCGGTAACTACAACTGGGAGGTAACAGAATTTTCAAAGTGGAACGAATTTCGAAAGAAGTCATGGACTGGTTGATCGCTCGATTTATAACAAATTCGTTTCTCTCAGGAGCGAGTTCCTATGGCCACCAAGATGACCTGACCTAACTTTGCTCGATTACTTTCTTAAGAGTTACGTCAAGGACCATGTATTTAAATCGCAACCACCGCAACGATTGATGAACTCAAGAAAGAAGTGAGTGAAATCATAGCCTCGATCAACAGAAAAATAATGACCGGGAAAGTCGTCGCGAGTTTAGGCTGCCCTATTGAGAAGTGTATTGCAGCTGATGGTGGTCATTTTGAAGGGTAATTGATCGAACCTGTCTATCATCCCCCATGTACACCGCAACACTTCAGGTAAAAAACTCTCACAACTGAAAACTCAAACCTCCTGGATTGAAAGCTACCTCAGTGACTGGGACCAATCGATCATGCGACCTATAAATTTTGTAGTTCCACTGAGATCGATCCTCTGACATGTTTTTTCTCTACATTTGCAAATATTTTAAATAACATCCGTCGTTTAAGTCCTGTCGACAACGCAAAAAATTATAGTATGTACTGTTAATGTTCAATTGCTGTTCATTCGACCAGCAAATAAATTAAACACATTTACAGACGCAAGGTCAGATCTCCGGAAAAAAGGGTGGACGACAGCAAAAAGCACCATACACTCCTCTCATGCACTCACACACGCCAAACCTCAGCCCCGTAACGTTAAGGAGTCCAGCCAGGTCCCACAAAACTAATTTCTGGTCAGGAGTAAGGTCCGAAATTAGTGCCAGCAACAGGGTCTGACAGCTGACAGCTTTCACACTGTTTTGTCATGATTGCCGGGTCCTCCCCGCCCACGTCCATCTCGTTTCTCAACGAGAGGCCAAGGGCGGTTAAGCGCGTGAAAGCCGCGCAAAAACTCACACCTATCCATTGCAAGCTTTCCTAATATCTACACACTGATGTCCTGTCTCCCTAAAGCTCCTCTTCACCATATCCATCCACCAAAACTTTGACCCTCTTCCCGTATCACGCCCATGCACTCACTTTTGTTCTTAGCACCTCCTTCACCAATCTTCCATCACCCATCAGCAGACGGATTTTTAAGACGGTCCAGAAACGAAAGAAAAAAGATTACGAAAATAGAATTGCGGCCAACGCCATAAGTAATTCGAAACAATTTTTCAGTTATATATCAAGCAAAAAAATCAAAATCTGTAATTGGCCCTATTGAAAATGATATTGGTGAACTAGAAACTGACTACACTAAAATGAGTGTCGTGCTTAACCAATTTTTCTGTTCTGTATCTATGTTAAGGAATCCGGAAATTCCATATCCTGAGGATATCATAGCGCAAAGACAAATCGAAGCCCTCAGCACAGTGAACTTTTCCATTGCCAAACTTATTAAATATATAGAAAAAAATGAAAGTTACAAAATCTCCAGGGCCAAACCAAGTTCATCCCAGAACACTGAAAGACACCAAGAATGAAATTGTCGAACATCTAGCAAACATTTTCACCCAATCTCTCACAAATGGCACCTGTTCCTCTCAATTAAAAGAGGCCAACGTAACCCCAATTTTTAAGAAAGAGGACAAAACATGTCCTGGCAATTACCGTCCAACTAGTCTCACCTCAATCATTGGCAAATTGATGGAAAGTATGATTACGGATAAAATTGCAAAAAAATTATAATCAAATCAGTTGTAGGGGCCGCCGCGGCCGAGTGGTTAGCGCATCCGAATGCAGTGCCAGCCTCTGCTGCTGCACGTCGCGAGTTCGAGCCTCGGCATGGACGCGGCGGTCTTGTGGCGAGGAGATTGGGCGCCTCCCTCCCCTTTGACATCCTAACTTAGTCACCCCCTAATTACGAGGAAATGACTGTGTGTCTATACATACAAATCAGTTGTTAGGTGAGTCTCAGCATGGCTTCAGACGCAATCGTTCATGTCTTACTAACCTGATGCTTTTTTTCAAGAATATGATTGAATTTCACGACGCGAAGTCTCTGATCGACATCATTTACCTTGACTTTCAAACGGCTTTTGACAAAGTTCCTCACAAACGCTTGGTTACTAAATTGCACAGCATCGGTATTCGAGGTGAACTCAATAACTGGATAAAATGCTGGCTTACGGACAGACGGCAGCGAGTCGTACTTAATGGAGCTTCTTCCTATTGGGGTAAAGTTACAAGCAGTGTGCCTCAAGGATCTGTGTTAGGTCCAGTTCTATTCATAATATTCATAAACGATCTCGACAGCAACGTACTCTCGAACATTAGTAAGTTCGCAGACGATACCAAGGTAGGAGGAAAAGTGCAAACCAAACTCGAGTGTGAGCAGATCCAATTAGACTTGAAGAAAGTTGTTGAATGGTCAGAAAAGTGGCAAATGAAATTCAATGTCGACAAGTGTTAAGTTATGCACATTGATCACCATAACCCTAAACACGAATATTCAATGCCCGGAAATAAACTGATACCTGTCACCGAAGAGAGATCTGGGTGTCATCATTAGTAAATAATTGAAAAGTAGCAAGCAATGTAACGATGCTGCCAAAAAAGGAAATAAAATGTTATGCATGATATCCCGCACAATCTCGTACAAGAGCAGAAATAGTATTCGCAGTTTATACACTGCATTTGTTTGACCGCGCCTTGAGTATTCCGTCCAATTTTGATCTCCATACCTCGGAAAAAGCATTATTAAACTAGAGAAGGTCCAACGTAGAGCTACCAAACTAATCACTTCGCGGCGCAATAAATGATACAAAGAGAGACTGCGCGAACTCAACATTTATTCGATAGAGAAACGTAGAGTCAGAGGTGACATGATCGAAGTGTGGAAGATCATGAAGGGTAAGGAAAACGCCGAGCGATCAAGCCTTTTCACTTTAGATGCGAACAGAGTGACCAGGAATAATGGATACAAAATTGTTAGCAAGCGTTTCACACTCGGTATCACGCGTAATTTCTTCACGGATAGGGTTGTCGAAGAATGGAACAGACTTCCCTGGGAAGTTGTGAACAGCGATACAATCGAAACGTATAAGTTACGGCTCGACAAATTCTACCAAAATCGTCGTTATATAGCTCCCATTTATAGCACTTTCACCAGTATATTCGTGAAAATGGTGTCCGGCATTGACACCCGTGCGGGTAAATTGGTGCCCGGCATTGGCACTAGCACGGCAAAAAAGGTGCCGGCATTGGTACCTGCTCGTTGCAAAACGGTGTCCAGTGGTTTAACGAGGAATGAAACTGTGATAATCTCAGATCAACACCGTGGGTCGGTGGCTTTCTCTTCAGGTGCTGATTTGAGTTGTTTCGAGTATCATCGTTAAATGTTATTTCCTTCTACAAACTTTCCCTTTTTTGATATATTAAAACATAAAATGAAATAGAAAATACACAGATACATCTTAGACGTTCTACTTCAGAACTAAACTTCTTACTATCAAAAGGCAACCCGGTTTGGGTCAAAAGGCCTATTGTTGTCTTCTTACACTTGTAAACCCCTACCATGTGACCGAACCACTTCAGCACAAGCGAATTCACTCCGCCCCACATCCTCCCCATCCGCGTTCTCATTCGCACAACGTCATTACTGATCCTATCACTCAGCGTCACTCGACCATACCTCTCAAACACTCCATCTCGAAAACATTCAACCCTCTTCTCTCTTCCGCTTGTTTCTTACGTCACGGCCTCGTAAAACACAGATGTGACAATTATGCCAACGCACAACCCTCTCTTTACTTCCATACCCAATCTGTCACAGATTATTACACTCATACACCAGTCAAATTCACATGAAAGGCCAGGTACTTGAAACACAGGACTTTCTTCATCAACTCTCCTTTTAAACAAACAAATTAGAGAAGCTGAAAAAATATGCATAAAACAGTGTTGAATCGCATACATAACTGGTAATTTTAAATGAGCCCAAGTTAATGCAAGTAGAACCAAGTGCATTATCCTAGGATCAAAAGCAATCACATCTAAAGTATCCGAAAATTTAGTTGGTCGCAAAAAGTCGCACTTGGTAGGAGGGTCAATAGAGGAGAGTTTGGCTTGATCTCAATTTGACATTCGAACACCATGTGGAAAGGCTTAGCTGCGGTCTGAATGGAACACTTTTGTTCTCAATTTAAACAAAGAAGTACTTGATTTGAAATCAAAGCTTCTCGTAATTAATGCGCTGATGACCCTACAAAACATGATGCTCCCACTAAACAAAGTCGGCTAGTTAACCATAAATGAACGACTGGAACACGAGAAGCTGAACGTGTTCTCAAAATCCAAACGGTATTGTATTCTCAAATCGTAGAGCAGTCCACATTCAGTCAACGTAGAACGAAAGTGAAATTAACACCAAATTCAGAAGAACACAGACTGGTGCAAAGGCGTTTCTAGTGTCAGTCCCGAAAAAAATCTATAGTCTACCAGCTGACGTCAGAAAATCCAGCGATATAATTTTTATCATGAGCAAATGTTCCACCCAACTGCTCACCTGTCGGCAAGCATTAGCAGAAAGTAGCGGAAAAAAACTTGGTAGCGAGGGTATACCGGGCTATGCAAATTAAATTAGATGTTACAAAAATTAATTGTCTTCATCTCCACCCAACACCACCACAGGGTCGGGTCCCATTTAAGGGGCATCTATCCGCTGTCGCGACACAGGGTATCCGCGAAGCCGCTCAGTTTTTGAACTCGCTCGTAAATTGCTTGTTAGGATACAATTCATTTTCTTCCGATTTCAAATTGCCTGTATCCTGAGGTTTACTGAGTAATATGAACAAAATTTCATTTATGAACCATATCTTTCGATTAGTCTTATTTTCACCCTGAATGGCTAAATTTGCAATAAAACTACATTGCTTTATTTTCCGTACTCTTCTTATCACGCTAAATCAGCTATTCTTGGGCCTTTAACACAGTATCTGTAGTTAGTTTTTGATACTTCGACATTTGTACATGAAGCATTTCCTTCATAGTGTTGTTGATTTATGCTGGAAAATGACATGTAGAACTCTGTGAGTCAGTTGACACTTAAATCAGCCAATCGTTGCCTATTATCGTCACCATGCACTGGCAATTGGTAAGAGCAATCTCTGTACAAGTGAACGAGTATTTGTTTTGGTATGAGTGTCTATTATATAAATGCTATGCTTGTATATGCTGGTGGAGTATTGCGACTCTGTATGTTGTCACATGTGCGATATTGCCGTTCCTGTTTACATTCATTTGTTTTCAGTTCGCAGTGTTTCACTCAGAATGAAACATATGGCATACCTTGTAGGTGTTTTATGCAGGGATCATCTGCGAATTTGAGTTCTATGAGTAACTGAAAGTCCGAAAACAATTGATCTCCTTGTTGTCTGATGCTTGAATATGCTCGGAGATTCCAATTTGTATGCTTTACTTGAATGCATTTTTGTGATGCTGTAACGTAGCGAAAAAGTAACACGTATCTCAAGACAGCAGGACGCAAGCATTTCCAGACCATTTGCACGAGAGTAACTTCTATGACATATCTCATAATGCTTGTCTTCCATGTGTATTCAGCCTTGGTCCGAATTTGAATGTACTCATATGCGCCTTAGAACTATACATAGCTTACTGAATGTGTAACCATAATACCCTACTTGTCAAATTGCACCCTTGATTTCTACATCAAAGTTGAGCTTTGTAAAACATCAGAATACCATTAGGCGTCTAGTGAACACATTTATTTTATTTTTTACTCCTCATCAAATCAGTTAAACACTGTAATTTAGTGAAGGCGACGCAATAAATATCAGCACTTAGGTTGAA
>SDVV010035120.1:0-11097 GCA_016164225.1 Gammarus roeselii
TGGTGTTATGAAGATCTAGGGCTCGTGGTCAACGATTAGTCGTCACGAGTGACGGAGTGGGCGGGTGTTATGATGATCTAGGGCTCGTGGTCAACGATGAGTCGTCACGAGTGACGGAGTGGGCTGGTGTTATGAAGATCTAGGGCTCGTGGTCAACGATTAGTCGTCACGAGTGACGGAGTGGGCTGGTGTTATGAAGATCTAGGGCTCGTGGTCAACGATAAGTCGTCACGAGTGACGGAGTGGGCTGGTGTTATGAAGATCTAGGGCTCGTGGTCAACGATTAGTCGTCACGAGTGACGGAGTGGGCTGGTGTTATGAAGATCTAGGGCTCGTGGTCAACGATTAGTCGTCACGAGTGACGGAGTGGGCGGGTGTTGTGAATGCGATTAGTCGCCACGCGGAAACACTCGCTAAATTGGCCATAAGGGAGAGCTGGACTATTTTCAAGAGATTTTGATCTGTTGTATTGTTAGCGAGGGTATCATATGCGAACCTGCGATCATCTTTATAACTGTTTATTTGCTGCTTTGACAGTACTGCGCTGGTACGAACAATTTGTGTACGAGATGATTTGAGATCTTTGCTACTGTATTGATATATTGTTTTCTCTGTGACTGCACTTCTGTCTTGCTTGTATTTGTGTTTGTCCGACTTCAGTATACTCCATGACTCATTTTGTGTTAAATTCTTTGGTTTTGCTAGCATAGACTATATCAAGCCGTACATTTCAGATTTTTCTAGAGGAGTTCCGATTTAATTTTTTTTAACGTTATTGCAAGTCTTTACGCATAACGACGGCGCCTCAGGTTAGCAAATGTACTGATTATCAAGATTGCACCACTTCACGACAAGGATCGCAACTTCACGACGAGAAAAACAATTTCACGACAAGGGTCACCACTTCACGACAAGGGTCACAACTCCACGATAAAGATTGCAAATTCACGTCAGGGATCGCCACTTCACGACAAGGATCACAACTTCACGTCAAGTATCGTTACTTCACGACAAGGATCACAACTTCACGACAAGGATCACAACTTCACGACAAGGATCGCAGCTTCACGACAAGGATCGCAACTTCGAGACAAGGATCGCAACTAGTGCGGAGATGCTATTTCCTTGTTCCCTGTTGGACATATCAAATCTCCTCTTCATGCTAACTAAAGAGTTTTCTTTTTGAATTTCGTATCATACTGTTTTGATACCGAGCAAGGTCAGCAAATAATCTGTCGCTCCTGTGCCGGAGTTTTTTTC
This sequence comes from Gammarus roeselii, assembly GCA_016164225.1. Taxonomy (NCBI): domain Eukaryota; kingdom Metazoa; phylum Arthropoda; class Malacostraca; order Amphipoda; family Gammaridae; genus Gammarus; species Gammarus roeselii. The sequence continues at coordinate 1,261 of SDVV010035120.1, forward strand.
CTACTATTGTTTTGATCCCCTTGTTTACTCTGCTACCATCAGGTAACCACCATGCACACCAACCAATGACGCGCAACCGCTGTGTACACACTTCAAATTAATGCAATGTTTATCCCTGCCAGGTCGCCGATCAAAGCTCTCTACTCCCCCTATCCCCGCCTTCTTTTTTTGTCTCCCGGTTGATGACGCTTCCTTTTACTTCGTTTGAAGTTTGATCTGCGAGTTCCCGCCGCGAATTTTCTGTCGGTCCGGACGTCCAACTAACGGAGCCGAGCGCCGTTTGAAGCCTCGACAGGCTCAGCTTTTGGGCGGATGCGCAGTGACATCGGCAAAATTGGCCTGCCCTTTGACTCTTTGGCATTCGTCCTCAGGGACGTTTACTCGCAAACGGATGCCGCGCGCGCCTGCCCTTTGACTTCTTGGCATTTGTCCTTAGGGACGTTTACTCGCAAACGGATGCCGCGCGCGCCTGCCCTTTGACTTCTTGACATTCGTCCTTAGGGACGTAAATTCCTAAACGGATGCCGCGCGCGCCTGCCCTTTGACTGCTTGGCATTCGTCCTCAGGGACGTTTATTCCTAAACGGATGCCGCGCGCGCCTGCCCTTTGACTGCTTGGCATTCGTCCTCAGGGACGTTTACTCGCTAAGGATGCCGCTCGCTTTGTGTCCCCACATTTGTTGTTCCGATATATTTCCAAGCAACTTAGCCGGAGTGAAATAAGACTGCTCTGTAAATACTTCTCAATAGTATTTCTTGTTCAAAAACTGGCACGTAATTTCTATTTTTTTCACTCCTCCATTGCTGTGATGGAAGTTTTAGCAACAGTGGGAGGTCGATCACCAAAGTCGAGCGTGGGTGGTTGTCGATTTAAACATCAAGCTATATCTACTGAAGCGTTATTTATTCCGAGATTCTACTATTACTGACCCCATCCATTATTAGACACGACACGACTTTGCGCCGTGAGTGTCATCCTGACTAGCGGATTAGGTTGCGGTTGATGGATACTCGACATTCAAATTTCTGCTTAGAAAGAAAAGACCCGCTAATTACATTTCGTTGATTTAACGGACGAGAAATAAAATGCTTGTCTGCATTTTGAGAAATCCTTGGAATATGTTCACTTTGAATTGCTATGAACCACTATAATAGATATTCTGTTTATATGTTGTTTGTGTATGCCATTGAAATTTCTATAATTACGAGTATGTAATTGAAGTGGGGCTATTCAAGTAGTGTCTCTTGAAGTTACTCCTCTTCAAGTGCGCCTCATCTAGGTTCACCTCATTAAGGAGCGCCTCATCAAGATACGCCTCATCGGAGTGCGCCTCATCAGGTTCGCTTTATTAGGGTGTGCCTCATTAGAGTGCGCCTCATCAAGGGGTGCCTCATCAAGGTGCGCCTCATCAAGGTGCACAGCATCAAGACGCCTCATCAAGTGTGTGTCCAATACTTTCTTCCATATGCCTCAATTACTCTTGGAAATGAAAAGAACTCAAGTTTTACACTTTTCCTCAAGTCCCGCTGACTATTACTGGTATTGACAGTGCCATAGACTTCTAGTACTACTACTAACTCCTAGTTCCACTTCTAGTACCACTAAGTTGTAGTTAAATCAACTTCTAGTTACAATAACTTCTTGTGCCACTAGACCCATCAGGCGCTCAACCTCTCACGCTGGTCCTAAACAGCTGGTCGTTCTCACGGCCTCTCCCTCCCCTTTTAAGGCCTACTAGTTCCGTGATTGGTTCATGTTCTAATTCCCTATTCGAAAGCATTCTCCAGTCCTATGCAAATGCGGCCAGGGTCTGCTCCGCCAAAAATGCATTCTGGGACTCATCTTCCTAATGCGGCATTATCAGATGAATGCTGGAGGCCTATTGTGATGACAGGCGCTGCTCACAGTATCTCTGTATTCCTTCGAGGAGAAATGATACACGAGTGGGAAAAATGGGCGGTCGTAGCTAAGCCTTGTTTGCTGGGCCGCCACATTGGGGATACTGAGGCTTTCTTCACGCAATATGCCGCTCTGAGCCCTTTATCTGCTGGAAATTATTGGGTCTCTCTCTGTTCTTTGTCTCTTTGCGCCTGAAGAGAAGCTTGGCCTTACATATAATTGCACATATCGTTCACTACACATGTTGAGCCCCTTTTATTGTCTTGTCTCTTTAGGCTTCAGGAGAGGCTTGACCTCACTGGTTATTGCGCATATCCGTCATTACATAAGTGGGGCCTCCTTTATTGACCTGTTTCCTGAGGCCCCGAGTGAGGCGTGGCCTTTCACTTATTGCTCATTATCCTTCCCAACATTACTAGGGCCACCGTGTTTGCCTCGTCTCCTTAGGCCTCTAAAGGGCCCCAGCCTCACAGCCCATTGCTCGTCCCCTCGCGCTCCTGACAAAGAGTCCAGTAAAAATACCATTGTGGCCTCCTCTGGTCTCATAAAGCTGCACTTTACCCAGCCGTAATGGCCTGCTTCTGTTGAGCCACTGCTCTACTGCTGCTCTGCGAATACCATGTTTCTGCTAAACCGCTGCTCCCAGCACAGACGGATCAGTGGATAGTGAGGATGCAGGACTAGCTGCTTCTTGAGCTAGCCTCGCAGAGCTAGGCTGGTCAGGGTACGAGGATGAGAGTCAAATTATTCGGAACTGTCTGACCATCACATCAAGTAGAGGCTAGTCGGTTCTCTCAGGCGGTTATGCCGGCGGGTTCAAAATTCTTCTGTAACGTTTGTGGCTTTGCTAACCCTACTTGTCCTAGGAAGTTGGCGGCGGAGTCAAAAATATCAAAGTTGTTGAGCAAGATCATGCCGGCGTTGCGCGTTATTGTCGCCGCTACGAGAATGTTCTGCTTAGTAAATTCTAGTTTGAAATACTGCTAGTATGGACTCTTCAGCCCGTCCCAAGCCGACTACTACTTCAACTACTACTACTACTACTACTACTACTACTACTACTACTGTAGAGGTTTCCACGCATGGAAATTGTCCTTCGATGCCGTGTTTGATATGTTGAGTGTTACGTCAAAACAGGGGGTTACTTGTAAGAACTTCAACATTTGAATTTTAACACTAGTATTTTAATCAACCACTCATGGCTGTCTTCATTTGAGCTCAAAATTATAGGTCAATGTACAATGGGTGAGTGTTCCTTCCCTTGTTGGTCAGCGCCTTGGTCAAGTGTTCTTTTCCCTTTTGGAAGCGCCTTAGAAGAGTTTCTTTCCCCTATCGGTCAGCGTAGAGGACGGATGCTCGTTGCCTTGTCGGTCAGCATAGAGGACGAGTGTTCTTTCTCTAGTTGGTCAGCGTAGAGGAAGTGTTCCTTCCCTCCTCGGTCAGTGTTGATGAAACGTGTTATGTTTATGTAGGTCAGCGTAAAGGACGATTGTTCCTTCTCGTGTTGGTCAGCGTAGATGATAAGTGTTTGTTTTCTTGATAGGCTGCTTGGAGGAGGAGTGTTTCTTCCCTCGTGGTTGCCGTGAAGGAGGAGTGTTCATTCCCTCGTTGGTCAGCATGGAGAACGAAAGTTCCTTCCGTCGTCTTCGACGTAAGGGAGGAGTGTTCATTCCTTTGTTGGTCAGCCAAGAGGAGGAGTGTTCTTTCCCTGTCGATCATCGCAGAGGAGGAGTGTTCATTCCCTCGTTAGTCAGCGTGTAGGAGGAAAGTTCCTTGTCTGTTGGTCAACGTAGAGGACAAGTGGTCCTCGTTTTTATTCGTCTCGTCTTCTCCCTTCAATTCAGTTATACGAGACACAACCACTTAAATGGCGCATAATTTAGGCGATGACCTCTCCATAGTGTAGGTATGCAAATTAGTGCTTCGTGTTCGACAGGGTATGACGTGTTCGACAGGGTAGGCATGCAAATAAGTGCTACGTGTTCGACAGGGTATGTATGCAAATTAGTGCGAAGTATCCCAATCTATATTTCACAATGGTGCCCTTCCTACTATCGTAGCTGATATATATTTTTATGGAGTGGTCAGTCGCTGCAACATCGACGGTAGTCAACATTGATTCCTTCGAGATCACGGCGATAATGCGGTGCGACGATGAATTAGGATAGCGGTATTAAACTGCTGAAGAAGTTGTTTGAGTTATCCTCTATTATTATCGCTGGTATATTATTGTCACCAACAGAAGGCAAAACATGAACTTGGCTCCCTCCCGTGGAGTTATATCGCCGGGTAAACAAGACTGTCGTTGTGGTATCGCCGGGTAAACAAGACTGTCGTTGTGGTATCGCCGGGTAAACAAGACTGTCGTTGTGGTATCGCCGGGTAAACAAGACTGTCGTTGTGGTATCGCCGGGTAAACAAGACTGTCGTTGTGGTAACGCCGGGTAAACAAGACTGTCGTTGTGGTGACATAGTAGAACAGTAGAAAAGAAGAAAATGCCCGTAGTTTGATTGGATTGTATATGACGAAACATTTTGTTTTTGCGTTATCATTTAGATATGTGCATGAATATTGGGGTGTAATTCATCTTTTCCCTTCCAGCCTCAACGTAAATTATGAACGGATTCAAGTAAGGTCTATGCATACATTGGAGTCTCATCCTCGGTACCACGACGCAAATTGTAGACTCGCAACCACTCAAAAAATGGTCGAGTTGACTCGTACCACCAATGTTCCTATAGACTGAGCATGCGAGGTGATATTTCCACCCCGCAATTTAGTGCTCGATGGCGCTGCGTTACGCGTTCGGTCCACAGCAGCGGCTGGAGACGGTGCCAAATTGCTCAATAAATCGTGGTCTTCCAGTGTTCTCGGCATCAATTACCATCTTAACGAAGATCAACGACCACATTCTCGTCACTTACGATAGCCGTTAGTGGGCACTGTGAAGCATCAATTGGGTCACGCTCTCAAAGCGAGTGCGAGCGCACTTGGGCATCAACTTGTTGGTCGTCTTGACGTCACAGCTCCTCAGTATGCAAGCGAGTGCGAGCGCACTTGGGCATCAACTTGTTGGTCGTCTTGACGTCACAGCTCCTCAGTATGCAAGCGAGTGCGAGCGCACTTAGGCATCAACTTGTTGGTCGTCTTAACGTCACAGCTCCTTGGCCACTCAAGCGAGTGCGAGCGCACTTAGGCATCAACTTGTTGGTCGTCGTGACGTCACAGCTCCTCGCAAGCGCTCTTAGTCATCTAGTTGATGGTAGACGTGACGCCACAGCTCCTCGGCCATGCAAGCGAGTGCGAGCGCACTACGGTATCAAGTTGATGGTAGACGTGACGTCACGGCTCCTCGGCCATGCATATAGCACAGCTGGTTGTGTCTTTAAATTAGCCGTTAAGGTTAGAGCGACCTTCCCGCTGACAAACTGGCGCGCTGTGATGACGACCTTCGGAGAGTAAGATATTGCATGCAGTCAGTTCGATGTGACACCCTCGGATTCTCTTACAAAGTTTTTTTAAGATTTATTGATGAAAAAATAATTAGGTATAATATGTTGATGAAATTACAGAAGTATCAGCAAACCCATGAGACGTACCAAATCTTCATCAGCGTGAGCTGTTCTGAAGACAACATTTGCTGTTTGGATGAATTTAATATTGACTTATGACCAAGGTTGGGAAGTAAGTATTTTTCTCACATCCTACCAAGTGATGGACATTGTTGAAGGATATTCTCTATTCTCCATTTTTAAATATGTCAAGACATAAAAGCGTTACGTTGTATCATTGATTTCAAGTAACACAAGCAAATTAAGTATGGTCTCCGACATTAACTATATCATAACAATTTACTGTTGCAACGGACATTTAATAAAGAAACAGAATAGAAAATGTCCGACATGAGGTTGTCTATTGCATTTCTCACACGTTGTTTGACACACTATGACACCAATTGTGAAGCTAACTGCATAGTTGGCATGAAATGTAACACATGCACACGATAAAGAGTTTTGCAAAGAGTCGTAATAAGTGGGTATAAGTAATGAACGGACTTCTACATGAACAAGACCGAATGAAGGAATCTTGGAAACGGAACTGATCCATCACAAGTCGTCAATACAGTAAATGGCATAGCGGAAGTGAATTACCATACAAGAATTCCTCCACGTACAAGTTCAAACAAGTACAATTTTAGTTTACGTTTAAAGGTAGCTATACTGCTTCTCGTCCCTATATCTATGGCAGTCGAATTTCAAGGTTTAGCAGCTTTGTATTTCATAAATAGTTGTGACTGTGTAGGAGAGTTACGGAGAATTTGAAAATTCACATTATTAGGAAGATTAAACATAGGATTATTTCTCATGAAAAAATCGTTCATCAATGTAAGTTAGATGATTCAAAGCTTTGTTGACACACACCGCCGCGGATAAATTCATTAGGTGACACAGTGGAAGAATATGCCATTGACAAGTGAAAGGCAAATTGTGGTCACGTTTGCTAGCAGGTGATAGTGTTCTGATGACACGCTTTTGACTATTATTATGATTATTATTATTATTGAAAAAGAATGTATTTCCATCGTCTAGAAATGGGTTATCGAGTTTGGTCTAACAAATATAATTTAATTGTCAAATGCACTATTTGAATTAGCGAAATGAGAGATTGAAATGACTTCGTGACAGCTCGTCTCCTGTTGGCGGTCGGTCCGGACTTCGGGTCGCAAAAATATTATTCATAATATATGCTATTGATAATCTTTTTACTAATCTTTTTAGGTAAGAATCACATGGGCATGCGATTGATTAAAATCAAAATTATTTCTTCGTAGCTCATTTCTAGTGGGACGGCCGGCTCGTACTTCACGGAACAAAATATAGTTCACAGTTTATCATCGTACATGATATCATACAAGTGAACTCCATGTATAAAAAACTACGCAGTGAATTACTGAGACGCTAACAGCTTACAATATATCACAACTTACAATCTATCATCAATGATCTAACGAACAAACTTCCACTTTGAGGTGAGAATCACAATTACAGTGCGTTGGGAAACCACCAACTCGCGGGGCTGGAAAATTACGAAATCATGTGGTGGAACAATCAGAGAATCTAAAAATGATGTCCCCCTACGGCCCACTGCTTCCTCTCGGTAGAAGCATACACGTTCACACAGTACGTGACGACTGCTGATTTGTTTGCATATGCAAATGGCACGGAATCGATGATACTTTTTTTCTTCAATTTCCGCTTTGTCTGTCTGCTACGTGTTACTTTTTGCTCCGCGTGATGGTTGAATATTGATGTTCTTGATAGTTGGATATTGTATTGGCTCTGGTCTGGCGAACTTTCTCTCTACTTGATTTGGTGATTTTTTCCTGACTGAATTTTTTCTTCACTTTAGGAGAACTTTTATTTGCTCTTGTCTGTTGGTAAACTTGCTTCTTGTCTGCAGAAAAATATTCCTGACTGCGTTGTAATACCTTTGTAACTTTCCCGACTGTCGAAAAAGGCGTTTCTCATCGTAGTGAAACTTGATTTCGAACCAGCTGTTCTGATCCATCTTAACTCAGACCAGCTGCCCTGATTCTCTTCAACCCAGACCAGCTGCTTTTATCCTCCCTAACCCAGACCAGTGGCCCTCGTTACACCGAGTCCTGACGCCCCGACCTCTCCCTCACGAGTATCGACATCAGTATCGTCAGCTGTCAGTATCGACAGCTGTCTATTGGGCCGCTGACCTGGCACTGACGGCATCAGCGGTGAGTGTTGGCAATTAGTGTCGAGAGCAGTTACTGTAATGGCGGCCATCAAGGGACGGCGGCCCTGAACCGGCTCATTACGAGAGCCACAGGGAGCAGCGGCCCTTGCAACGGCTCATTACGAGAGCCACATTTCACAGTCCAGGAGGCGGCGGGCCCCTAAGCGGCTCATTACGAAAGCCATCGGGGCGGCGGGCCTTTAAGCGGCTTATTGCGAGAGCCACCGGTCTCCGAAGGTAGGAGGCGGGGTGTCCTGAAACGGCTCCATTACGAGAGCCACCACCGGCAGGAGGCGGTAGCTCCTGTAGCGGCTCCATTACGAGAGCCACCGGTCACCGGAGGCACTAGACGGTAGCTCCTGAAGCAGTTCCATTACGAAAGCCACCGGAAGCTGGAGGCGGTGGCTCCTGAAGCGGCTCTATTACGAGAGCCACCGGTCACGTGGGAGAATGGGCTGAGGTATCTATGCCGAGTCGAGGTTAGGTTGACCTAATCATATAACTTTCTTGTCATGTTTGCAGTATCACGAGTTGCTAATGAGACCTAAAGATTGTTATGCACGAACGTCGTTACCAGGCCGAATATCAATTCTCCATTGATTAACATTCTCGAGACGATTATTCTGACCGCTTCCACGGCCTACATTTACAATTGGAAGCTTAAAGCTTCTTCAGTGAGGCTCCTAACATCGCTCAGAGGGCTGCGTTCGGGCTATCGAAATGACGGGTACATCTGTGTTGACAGTTTGCCCTTATTGATTGTGGTAGTCAGTTGGCCCTCGTGGATAGACCTTGTTGACAGTTAGCCCTTATTGATTGTGGTAGTCAGTTAGCGCTCATAGATAGACCTCGTTGTAAGTTAGCCCTTATTGATTGTGGTAGTCAGTTGGCCCTCATGGATAGACCTTGTTGTCAGTTAGCCCTTATTGGTTGTAGAAGTCAGTTAGCCCTCATGGATAGACCTTGTTGTCAGTTAGCCCTTATTGGTTGTAGAAGTCAGTTAGCCCTCATGGATAGACCTTGTTGACAGTTTGCCCTTATTGATTGTGGTAGTCAGTTGGCCCTCGTGGATAGACCTTGTTGACAGTTAGCCCTTATTGATTGCGGTAGTCAATTAGCCCTCATAGATAGACCTCGTTGTAAGTTAGCCCTTATTGATTGTGGTAGTCAGTTGGCCCTCGTGGATAGACCTTGTTGACAGTTGGCCCTTATTGATTGTGGTAGTCAGTTGGCCCTCATGGATAGACCTTGTTGTCAGTTAGCCCTTATTGGTTGTAGAAGTCAGTTAGCCCTCATGGATAGACCTTGTTGTCAGTTAGCCCTTATTGGTTGTAGAAGTCAGTTAGCCCTCATGGATAGACCTTGTTGACAGTTTGCCCTTATTGATTGTGGTAGTCAGTTGGCCCTCGTGGATAGACCTTGTTGACAGTTAGCCCTTATTGATTGCGGTAGTCAATTAGCCCTCATAGATAGACCTCGTTGTAAGTTAGCCCTTATTGATTGTGGTAGTCAGTTGGCCCTCGTGGATAGACCTTGTTGACAGATAGCCTTTATTGATCGTGGTAGTTGGCCCTCGTGGATAGACCTTGTTGTCAGTTAGCCCTTATTGTTTATGGCAGTCAGTTGGCCCTGACGGCTGCGCCCACTTGACTAAAACCAAGGTAAAATGAGATAACTATGATATGTAAACATATGTATCATCCGCCGTCAGAATTTTCCAAGAGTGTGTAAAACAATTATAATCCAGTTTGTAATTTTGTGACAAGTATTCAAGATATAGGATTCCAGTCTCAAAAAATAGTGAGATTCAAAATTTAAACTAAAACATGATTAAATTGTCTCAAAACGGTTGACTAAGGAGATTACGGTAAGTAGTTTACAACACTCATGGGTAGACCTTGCTGTCAGTTAGCCCTTGTTGATTGTAGTAGTCAGTTAGCCCTCATGGATAGACCTTGTTGTCAGTTAGCCTTTATAGATAAACCTTGTTGTCAGTTAGCCTTTGCGGCTTGTAATAGTCATTTATCTCTCGTGGATAAACCTTATTGTCAAATGGATAATCCTCATTGTCAAATTGTCCTTGAAGTTAATTACCCCTTATGATATACGCTCTAGTTTACAGCAGTCAGTTAGACCTTCTTGTCTGTTAGCTGTTATAGCCTGTTGCTGTT
>SDVV010035121.1:0-11097 GCA_016164225.1 Gammarus roeselii
CCAGGCACTGTTTACAGCCCGTGCTGCAATGCTCCTTCATTGCCCCAGGCACTGTTTACAGCCCATGCTGCAATGCTCCTTCATTGTCCCAGGCACTGCTTGCAGCCCGCGCTGCAATGCTCCTTCATCACCCCAGGCACTGTTTACAACCCATGCTGCAATGCTCCTTCATTGCCCCAGGCACTGTTTACAGCCCGTGCTGCAATGCTCCTTCATTGCCCCAGGCACTGTTTACAGCCCATGCTGCAATGCTCCTTCATTGTCCCAGGCACTGCTTGCAGCCCGCGCTGCAATGCTCCTTCATCACCCCAGGCACTGTTTACAACCCATGCTGCAATGCTCCTTCATTGCCCCAGGCACTGTTTACAGCCCGTGCTGCAATGCTCCTTCATTGCCCCAGGCACTGTTTACAGCCCATGCTGCAATGCTCCTTCATTGTCCCAGGCACTGCTTGCAGCCCGCGCTGCAATGCTCCTTCATCACCCCAGGCACTGTTTACAACCCATGCTGCAATGCTCCTTCATTGCCCCAGGCACTGTTTACAGCCCGTGCTGAAATGCTCCTTCATTGCCCCAGGCACTGTTTACAGCCCATGCTTCAATACTCCTTCATTGTCCCAGGCACTGTTTGCAGCCCGCGCTGCAATGCTCCTTCATCACCCCAGGCACTGTTTACAGCCCGTGCTGCAATGCTCCTTCATTGCCCCTGGCACTGTTTACAGCCCGTGCTGCAATGCTCCGTCATTTTCCCAGGCACTGTTTACAGACCGTGCTGCAATGCTCCTTCATTGCCCCAGGCACTGTTTACCTCCCGTGCTGCAACGCTCCTTCATTGCCCCAGGCACTGTTTACAGCCCGTGCTGCAACGTACCTTCATTGCCCCAGGCACTGCTTACAGCCCGCGCTGCAATGCACCTTCATTGCCCCTGGCACTGTTTACAGCCCGCGCTGCAATGCTCCTTCATTGCCCCAGGCACTGTTTACAGCCCGTGCTGCAATGCTCCTTCATTGTCCCAGGCACTGTTTGAAGCCCGTGATGCTATGCTCCTTCATTGCCCCAGGCACTGTTTACAACCCATGCTGCAATGCTCCTTCATTGCCCCAGGCACTGTTTACAGCCCGTGCTGCAATGCTCCTTCATTGCCCCAGGCACTTTTTACAGCCCATGCTGCAATGCTCCGTCATTTTCCCAGGCACTGTTTACAGCCCGTGCTGCAACGCTCCTTCATTGCCCCAGGCACTGTTTACAGCCCGTGCTGCAACGTACCTTCATTGCCTCAGGCACTGCTTACAGCCCGCGCTGCAATGCACCTTCATTGTCCCAGGCACTGTTTAAAGCCCGTGCTGCTATGCTCCTTCATTGCCCCAGGCACTGCTTACAGCCCATGCTGCAATGCTCCTTCATTGCCCCAGGCACTGCTTACAGCCCATGCTGCAATGCTCCTTCATTGCCCCAGGCACTGTTTACAGCCCGTGCTGCAATGCTCCTTCATTGCCCCAGGCACTGTTTACAGCCCATGCTGCAATGCTCCTTCATTGCCCCAGGCACTGTTTACAGCCCGTGCTGCAATGCTCCTTTATTGCCCCAGGCACTGTTTACAGCCCGTGCTGCATGCTCCTTCATTGCCCCAGGCACTGTTTACAGTCCGTGCTGCAATGCTCCTCCATTGCCCCAGGCACTGTTTACAGCCCGTGCTGCAATGGTCCTGCCTCAGTCTTTGGCGAACAGGGGGAGTTCAATTCTATGTCCCCCTTGTAATTTGTCGTTAGCACTGAGCCCTCCACTCCAAACTTTGTGCGTCTGTGATACATCGTAGGGAACTTTTGTTGTGTCACTGAAATGTAGTCTTATTTGCAAACTTGTGGCCCACTTCTCTAAATTTTTAGGGAGACGAATGGCAACTGGTACTAGACAGAATACTGTTCAATGATGGACGACCTTGTTCGCATCCAGACGCACAGACCAGCTTGATTGGTTTCCAAACACGGGTTACTATTAGGTTTAAAAATTAATCGGATTTCATTATTTGAGATGTATTTAGGAATAATGGCGGATTGACAAATGTCATAAATATTGCACACAGATGATATATATGTTCTGAAGACTGCATTTGCCATCTAAATATTTAGGATTATATTTTTTGATCAATGGCAGTAAATAAATTTACCTCTATATCCCACCAGTCAATGCTATTGTCGGAGGACACTCCATTCTCTATTGTTTTATATGTCAAGACTAAAACTTAACACTTCTGTTGATCTCGAAAAAAAAGTAGAATAAGTTGGGTCAAATTATAAATTTTGTATTCGTGACAATATAGTAATATTTTAGTAATCACGACCATATATATTAATATGCTTTGTAGAGAGACAGAGTAGTAAATGTCGAATACGGGATAGTATGAAGTATTTACTAAGGGAATGTTTGACAGACGAATCACTCATTTTACAAATTAACTAAATAGTTAACAAAACAGTTCAAAACACACCTTACGCTGTCGAAACATTAGCTCAGTCATGTTGTCGATATATGGCCTTACGCTGTCAAAACAGTAGCTCAGTCATGTTGTCGAAACATGGCCTCACGCTGTCGAAACATTAACTCAGTCATGTTGTTGAAACATGGCCTCACGCTGTCGAAACATTAGCTCAGTCATGTTGTCGATATATGGCCTCACGTTGTCGAAACAGTAGCTCAGTCATGTTGTCGAAACATGGCCTCACGCTGTCGAAACATTAACTCAGTTATGTTGTCGAAACATGGCCTCACGCTGTCGAAACATTAGCTCAGTCATGTTGTCGAAACATGGCCTCACGCTTTCAAAACATTAGCTCAGTCATGTTGTCGAAACATGGCCTCACGCTGTCGAAACATGGCCTCACGTTGTCGAAACATTAGCTCAGTCATGTTGTCGAAACATGGCCTCACGCTGTCGAAATATTAGCTCAGGCATGTTGTCAAAACGTGGCCTCACGCTGTCGAAACAAAGGCTCAGTCATATTGTCGAAACCGCCTCGTGCTGTCGAAACATAAGCTCACGCTGTCTAAACATGACCTTACGCTGTCGAAACATGGCCTCACGCCGTCGAAACATGGCCTCACGCTGTTGAAACATGACCTCACGCTGTCGAAACATGGCTTCATGCTGTCGTAACATTAGCTCAGTCATGTTGTCGAAACATGGCCTCACGCTGTCGAAACATGGCCTCACGCTGTCGGATCATGGCCTCACGCTGTTGGAACATGACCTCATGCTGTCGAAACATGGCCTCGCGTTGTCGAAAAATGGCCTCACGCTTTTGAAACATGGCCTCACTCTGTCGAAACATGACCTCACGCTGTCGAAACATTAGCACAGTCATGTTTTCGAAACATGATCTCACGCTGTCGAAATATTAGCTGAGTCATGTCGAAACATGGCCTCACGCTGTCGAAACATGGCTTCACGCTGTTGAAACATTACCTGTCATGCTGTCGAAGCATGACCTCACGGTGTGGAAAAATGACCTTACGCTGTGAAAACAGGGCCGTTCGCTGTATAAACATGGACTCACACTTCAGAAACTTGACTACACGCTGTCAAAACTTGGCTTCACGCTGTCGAAACATGGCCTTATGCTGATGAAACTTGGCCTCACGCTGTCGAAACATTGCCTTATGCTGTCGAAATATGGCCTCCCGCTGTCGATACATGGCCTTGAGCTATTTACTCTTCCATGCTTCTCATTTGTACAAATCGACAAGCTTGTGATTTGTTTGTTACGATTGTTGATATTTGCCTCCATGGAAGCAGCGTGTTGCTACGTGTATATCAGTAATCGTTTGAGTCTTATTTGACCCGCTGAACGATATCGACTACTCGATTCATGAACGCCATCAGAACGAGTCCTCACGACGCTGGTTTCTGGAACAAATGTTTTCATCGAACGATTAGACAGGGTTCTACGGAAGACCTCATTAGACATGATTCAACTATGACCGCATTAGACATGATTCACCTATGACCGCATTAGACATTATTCAACTATGACCGCATTAGACATGATTCACCTATGCCCGCATTAGACATGATTCAACTATGACCGCATTAGACATGATTCAACTAGGACCGCATTAGACATGATTCAGCTATGACCGGTTTAGTCACGATTCAACTATGACCGCATTAGACATGATTCAACTAGGACCGCATTAGACATGATCCAACTATGACCGCATTGAACATGATTCAACTATGACCGCATTAGACATGATTCAACTATGACCGCATTAGACATGATTCGACTATGACCGCATTAGACATGATGCAACTATGACCGCATTTGTTGTAATCTGATGGAATAGGCTGTTGCGGTCTTCAAAGTTGTTTGCCCTGCTTCAGATTGGGTCATGATTATCTATATACTATTAACTTCTTCATGCCCACTATAAGGTCTTGCTAATATCGGCCGTCAAACATGATCTCCATAGCGATAACGAACAATTGTCAAGAAGAGGAAGCTTCCAAAAACGAATCTCTCATTGATTTTGTGTACACTTCTACAAATTAGTGACGAGTTGACAATCCATCCATGGGTGTATCCGTTGATGCTCCCATGGATGGCCAGAATTTGGCTTCTTCACAGATAAATGCTCTCCGCCAAATTTTACTCGTCACCAATCGTACTAATTCAAAGTCATTAGGGTAAAGAGAACAAACCTTCATACGCGGTAACATTTCTTCAAGTTCGTCAGGTGGTATGTAACGGCAATAATGGCTTTCGTTGTAATGGTTCATTTCCTTCTCACGCTTTGAGGATTGTTTGGGGTGGATGGATGAATATACATTTTATAGATCATTAACACTTTATTTTATTCTTTCGTATTTCGTGGGTTCTATTACTTATTTGTGCCCTTTGTTTCACGGTGATCAATTTTGGATTAATCGTATAATTATGTATCGTTAGACGCCCGCAGGGGCCCTAGGTGGACTATGCGGTGTGTTAGTTAGTCTAGTCCAACCTACGGTGAGAGAAATTGCGCTCTCCCGGGCGACTAATAAATGTCCGAGCACAGCTAGGCGTTTTGATAGCTTAATGGTGAAATAATGTTGATGTTGGTCTTAGAGAGTAGAAGTCTTGAATGGTACTGTGCGTGGAGGGGTCAAGACGAGTCGAGGCAGTTTGAGGCGAGTGGAGACAAGTCGACTGGCGAGGCGACGAGTCGAGACGAACCGAGACTGGTTGAGACTTTGTGACCCGGGGAATGGGGAGTACCCGGGGGTTTCGGGAACCCGGGAGAGGTGCGTCGAGATCAGTCAAAACATGTTGAGGCGAGTCTAGTTGGTCGCGACGAGCCGAGACTGGCCGAAATGATTCGAAACAAGCCGAGATGAGCTGATATGGGGGACCTGGGGAGCTTTGGGGATTTGGGTTACCCTCCGGGATTCGTCGGGCTCTAGTAGGACCCAAGTGACCTATGCCCCCCACACCCTATCCCCTTAAACAATGAGTGTAAAACCAATAATCCGAGCAGTTTTTCTGCCCGTGATGAACCTGCCCCTACTTTCTTCACGATCTACAATTTTGTCATGTATAATATATAATGCTAATAAATTTGTAGGGGTGTTTCTGTTTGTAATTTTGTGAATATTTTTTTTTCTCCAGTCTGTGCTCGCTTGCGCGTGCTCAGACCATATGAAGTTGCTGAGGTTGACCTGGACTGCGAAGTTATAAACCTTGTGACGCGTTGTGGTTGGAGTTGATCTAATCCGTGAAGCCATAGACCTTGTACCGATTTCGACAGTACTATCTGTGCGCACTGGCGCGCGTGCATAATACTCTTGGAGTTCTGAGTGGTTGGAGGCAGGGATTCGTTTCTTCTTAGTCTTATCTTACCTGTATAACTAAATTGTACCTCTACTTAACTAGACCGCGTAGCTGTAAACATAGTGTTGCGTTGCTGTCGGAGCTGACTTTGTCCGTGTAGCCGTAAACCTCGTACCAGTCCCAACGATGATACCTGTGCGCATTAGTGTGCGTACATGTTGCTCTTGAAGTTCTAAATGATTGGAAGCGGAGGTCCGTTCGTCTAAGCGTTTTTCTTATGCGCACCAGCGTGTGTCTGACATTGCTAAAATTTTCTAACTTTAAAAGCGTTGTCTTTTTTTTCTCTCGCACACTGAGGCGTGCGAGCTTACTGGAATCCATGATCATCGAGCCCTGCGGGGGAGCCTATTATGACTCGCGTTGAGGCTCTGGTGGAACCGAGGATCAAATCTAAAGACTGTTGTTACCTTTGTATACTCTTCATCTCAGAACTGTAATAATGACCGGGAACATGGCGAAGGATACCTGCACTCATCGTGAAATGTTTTGTCCCTTAATGGAAAGATTAATAGTCTAACTCAATTTCCTTCTGGACGTATGCGTGGCTTTGCTGGAGTTGAAAATGGTTTGTGTTAATTCAGAACAACATGCAAATGTATGAGTCGTGTTAAGATCTCAAAAACGCACATTACTATTTATTTATAATATTCAAAGAAGAGGATATTTCATCTCATTTGTTACGCAGTGTGTGCTGCTTTTTGAACAATGATGCAGTTGTGAAAAACGCTTACTGTGCTTCCTTACTGTCTCAATCCCAAGAATAGAGGCACTTCTTCACCAAACAATGAATTGCGCCTTTATTTCTGTCTACCCTGAATGGCCCTAGCCGTTTCAGTTCCTCCTTCACAAAGCAGCCTCTCCCCGCTCCCTTCGCTATGGGGTTACCACGTGGCACTATTCCCAGGCTCCTCCAACCCTCCCAACCCCCGGTAGTACACGGCCTTTTGCTGCCACTCCCATCCAATCAGCCGGGGGACTTAATCCACCTATTTCCTCTGCAGCCACTGTATCCTCATATGGAGCCTTTGTATTCCTTTTTTCTATTTGTGGTGAGGGGGTTGCCACCCGAGAATGAGGAAAGTTTTGTATACAATTTCTGCTCTTTGTGCATCATGATCAAATATTGGTTTCAGTGCGCATCATAATCAAGTATTGGTTGCGATTGCTTGGTTTGCGTTAGGGTGATGCAAAACGCTTCGATGAAATTATTTTTGAATAGCTCTAACGACGCTACGGTATGCATGATAGATGTCAGTCATGATATGTATATGTGTTTGGAAGTCATCGTCGGTACATGTTATTTTATGTTGTTGTATTTTGAGTATATTTCATTGTGGTTCCATCGGTCATGTAGTATTGTATCATTTTTACGAGTTGCGTGTTATTATAATGCCAGAAAGGGTTAACAATTCTTCACGTAATTTGCCTCTCCCATACTCCGCTTCCGACTACAACACTCCGATCCCCACTGCAAAACTCCGCTCTCCACTATAAAACTCCGCTCCTCACTACAACACTCCGCTCCTCACTACAACACTCCGCTTCCCACTACAACACTCTCCCTCTCTACAGCAGCTCCTCAGCAAGGAAAGCGAGCAAGTGAACGAGGGCGGGCCATAGGTTTGCATTTGGTCCCGCCATCATTGATTCTTACAGTTAATGCCTACTAAAGTGAGCCTATAAACGTGTACTTTGGTTCAGCCTCCGATAGCAGGTGTTGTTGCTGCGGCTGCTGTTGTTTTACGCCCTCAGACGTGGCTGTTATTGTTGCTAACAATGGAGTTAGTATTATTTTAGGACGGCTGGATCCCGTTTAACGTCTGTATAACATGCTTAGCAATTCTGGTCCGTATAAGTGCAGCAGCTGAGCTTATACCTACTTCTGGTTAAGGCGCAGGGGTGAGTACCAACCGGCACTGCTGTCTGCGGTATTACATACATTCCTTTCCTGCCGCTGCCACGCTGGGCTGTGGTACCGGCACTGCTGTATGTGGTATTACAGCCATTCCTTTCCTGCCGCTGCCTCGCTGGGCTGTGGTACCGGCACTGCTGTATCCGGTATTACATACATTCCTTTTCTGCCGCTGCCACTCTGGGCTGTGGTACCGGCACTGCTGTGTGTGGTATTACATACATTCCTTTCCTGCTGCTGCCACGCTGGGCTGTGGTACCGGCACTGCTGTATGCGATATTACATACATTCTTTTCCTGCCGCTGCCACGCTGGGCTGTGGTACCGGCACTGCTGTATGTGGTATTACATCCATTCCTTTCCTGCCGCTGCCACGCTGGGCTGTGGTACCGGCACTGCTGTGTGCGGTATTACATACATTCTTTTCTTGCCGCTGACACGCTGGGCTGTGGTACCGGCACTGCAGTATGTGGTATTGCATACATTCTTTTCCTGCCGCTGCCACGCTGGGCTGTGGTACCGGCACTGGTGTGTGTGATATTACATACATTCCTTTCCTGCCGCTTCCACGCTGGGCTGTGGTACCGGCACTGCAGTATGTGGTATTGCATACATTCTTTTCCTGCCGCTGCCACGCCGGGCTGTGGTACCGGCACTGCTGTGTGTGGTATTCCATTTCATTATGCACTTCTAACTTGTGTTTGTAGTTTGATATCGGTTGTGACGCTCCAGTATATATGATGATTTACACACTGCAGCAAGACGTTGAAACAGATTTAGTGACTTGTTAATGAAAAAGCGTTCTATTTGCATCTATTCTGGTTAACCATTCCTACGATATACTGGGATGCGGTGCATTTCCTTTAGTACTGGCCGAGCTGGCAATCTATGTGGTACTTTGATGTAGCTATAATGGCCTGTATGAACAGTCCTGGTAGTCACATCACTATGGCTGAATTGCCAGGATTATAATCATCTGCATATTGGACCGAATTATTCATGAAGATCAAATTTAATTGGATAATCTGAATCGACCTTTATTTAGGAAAAAAAAAGATTTTTTTCAAGAATTTTGTCCAATATACCTAGCGATGAACAGGTGTTGAATATTCCTAGTGATGACCAGGTGATGTACTGAACCTACCAAGTTTTGTCATGTACCG
Source organism: Gammarus roeselii (assembly GCA_016164225.1). Lineage (NCBI taxonomy): Eukaryota > Metazoa > Arthropoda > Malacostraca > Amphipoda > Gammaridae > Gammarus > Gammarus roeselii. The sequence goes on from SDVV010035121.1 coordinate 8,942, forward strand.
TACATACAACATGCGTGTTCGTATGAAAAGTGAGCATGCCTACTTGCAAGTACAAGCAAACGTAGAACTAGGGAATACTGAACAAACCTCGCATTTACCTCAGCATTTTATCGCTTGATGTAATGTTTTCGAGTCTCTTCCAACACATCGTGTGGGTGCATCGGAACTGAAGGGGACGTCACGATATGTGGATATCATGAGGAAAGTTAGCGAGAGTTGCTATTGGTACTTTAACCCAACGGGTATTATGCAAATAAGCGTATTTAACTGCGATAATTGCGGCAGGTGGTTGGGTGCCCAGCGTTATACTTCTTTGTGCATTAATTGCGGCAGGTGGTTGGGTGCCCAGCGTTATACTTCTTTGTGCATTAATTGCAGCAGGTGGTTGGGTGCCCAGTGTTATACTTCTATGTGCATTATTTGCAGCAGGTGGTTGGGTGCCCAGCGTTATACTTCTTTGTGCATTAATTGCGCCAGGTGGTTGGGTGCCCAGTGTTATACTTCTTTGTGCATTAATTGCAGCAGGTGGTTGGGTGCTCAGTGATATACTTCTTTGTGCATTAATTGCGGCAGGTGGTTGGGTGCCCAGCGTTATACTTCTTTGTGCATTGATTGCGGCAGGTGGTTGGGTGCCCAGCGTTATACTTCTTTGTGCATTAATTGAGGCAGGTGGTTGGGTGCCTAGCGTTATACTTCTTTGTGCATTAATTGCGGCAGGTGGTTGGATGCCCAGCGTTATACTTCTTTGTGCATTAATTGCGGCAGGTGGTTGGTTGCCTAGTGTTATACTTCTTTGTGCAATAATTGCGGCAGGTGGTTGGGTGCCCAGTGTTATACATCTTTGTGCATTAATTGCGGCAGGTGGTTCGGTGCTCAGTGTTATACTTGATTGTGCATAAATTGCGGCAGGTGGTTGGGTACCCAGTGTTACACTTCTGTGTGCAATTATTGCGGCAGGTGGTTGGGTGCCCAGTGTTACGTTTCTTTGCGCATTAATTGCGGCAGGTGGTGGTGGGTGCCGAGTGTTACACTTCTTTGAGCAGTAATTGCGGCAGATGGTTGAGTGCTCAGTGTTACACTTCTTTGTGCATTAATTGCGGCAGGTGGTTGGGTGTCCAGTGTTACACTTCTTTGTGCAGTAATTGCGGCATGTGGTTAGGTGCCCAGTGTTACACTTCTTTGTGCATTAATTGCGGCAGGTGGTTGGTTGTCCAGTGTTACACTTCTTTGTGCAGTAATTGCGGCAGGTGGTTGGGTGCCCAGTGTTACACTTCTTTGTGCAACAATTGCGGCAGGTGGTTGGGTGCCCAGTGTTACACTTCTTTGTGCATTAATTGCAGCAGGTTGTGGTGGGCGCACAAGTGTTACACTTCTTCGTGCATCAATTGCGGCAGGTGGTTGGGTGCCCAGAGTTACACTTCTTCGTGCATCAATTGCGGCAGGTGGTTGGGTGCCCAGTGTTACACTTCTTTTGTGTGGTATCAAATCCTCGTTTGTCTGAGTAAAAAGACGGCCCGCGCGTGTGTCACGTATGCTGTTTTGTTTGCTGTTAGTTTGCAGACGAGAAATGCTTGAAGTTCCATTACGTTTTGAACCTCAAAGTCTCGCAAAAACTAGCATTGGGTAACTTCGGCCGAGGTGCTGTGATCATTGCTTCTTTCGGAGGCAGGCTCCTCCTATGGCTTAACCGTGTACTGCTGCCATGATAGGTGCTGGAGAAACTCGCGTTGAAATATAATCCAGAGAAATGCGCTGTAAAAAATATAATCTGAAAAAAATACGCTTTGAAATATGATATGAAGAAATGCGCTTAAAAATACAATCACAACAAAAATCGTGATGAGTGTCTAGAGGCTGGCTGTGTGAGAGACGCGTTATATTTACATTATTGCTACAGAAAACAATGTAAACATGTGTGTTAGCTTCCAGCGACCATGCAACTGTCGCATTGGTTAAGGCATTATTGCTGCAGAAAACAATGTAAACATGTGTGTTAGCTTCCAGCGACCATGCAACTGTCGCATTGGTTAAGGCATTATTGCTACAGAAAACAATGTAAACATGTGTGTTAGCTTCCAGCGACCATGCAACTGTCGCATTGGTTAAGGCATTATTGCTACAGAAAACAATGTAAACATGTGTGTTAGCTTCCAGCG
>SDVV010035122.1:0-11097 GCA_016164225.1 Gammarus roeselii
ACTTCGTGGTCACTCTCGACCCATATTAGTTAGCAGAGAGGCCAGATTTTAAATCTTATACGGTTTTAATATTACAAGTATTTCATATTTGTATCCTGACACTACATTCTTCGACGAATTGCACGGCTGATTTGCCTTTTCTCTCCCATAAATTTCATATACTTGACGATGACTTCGTTTCAGATGTCGGCACACATTTCTCGTGGATTTATGTTTATTCAATTTATTCATTTTTTGTACAGATTACAAACTCCCGTTAGCCCATTACTTTCGAACAAACAACATCTCAAGCTATACCCCATCCTTCCACAACTGAATCACAATCTTGACTGAGCAAGATCAGATCGGACTCTGATTTATATCCCACCAATCTGTAACACATCTAGAACATTCACCCCACAAGATAGGCTTATGGCAATGTTTAAATTTGTCCTGAGCGACTTTTGAGTTTCGTTTCATACCGTGTCCTGCTGGATTCATCTATACCATCTAATTCATTTTTTTGATCACAGCATGATTCGTACATCCAACCATACCCATCATTACGATGTTTCAATTTCCTCTCACAATCCTTCATATACTCCAGCGTGTCTTTGATGCGAATACCGAAGGCTGTTCCGTTCCCTAGAGTCCACAAATGTAATACTTCGTCTTCTTAATCCTTAATTATTCGAAACTTCTCCAATTCAAAGTCATTTTGATCTTCATCATTAAGAAATTGCTGCATACGTTCCAGATTTTCTTTTGTTTGCAGGTAAAATTCGTATTCCACTACCTGGGCTTTAATACAATCATGACGATGTGTTATGATCAGCCTCCGCTAGCTCATATGTTTGGAAACACTGCTAACCGAACATTACCACCAAGAGCTGCGTAGTGTATGCCCGACAAACAGTGTAGGCCTTAGGCCTGTTAACCCTAGCTCAAGTTACACGAAGAAATCCCTTGCCTTGCATATTTTTCTATTCCGCTGCAAAGTTTGTTTAGAGAAGCAGGTGGTCCCCATATGGATTACATGACCAGGAGACGTTGACGAGTGTAGTGTCATTTGGGCATACTGTAAAACTCGACGAGTCAGCATTGTGTGGCCTGGATCCAATAATGCAGAAGGGGGAAGTGTTAAGCTCAGGTTATCCCAAATTAACTGACGTATGGGAGGAACCAACAAAATTCGTTAACGGCCTAAATTGTATGTTTGCCAATAAGGTCAAGGTATTAGCTCGCGCATCCTCTTTGGAGGGACCAAAAGTTAGAGTTGTTCCCTTATTGGAGGATCATTTCATACACATACACAAGGCCCTCCCATATTATTTCAGGGCGCAGACCTGAAGTATAGATCTCATATCATTCCACTAGCTGATCCATCGGGTGGAGGTAAGGCCGACTTCAGATGCGATTAGCACTCAGTATCTTACATTTATAGGCGTGTGAAATTGATCGAAATTGATATGCTTCAAGTGGAATATCATCGTCATGATTGTAATATAGCTGAGGTAGTGGAATACGAATTTTACTAAGGAACAAAAAAAACTGTAACGTATGCAACAATTCCTCAGTGATGAAAATCAGAATGAATTTGAATAGGAGAAGTATCAAATGATTGAGGTTTAAGGAGAAGAAGCATTACATTTGTGGACTCACGGGAACGGAACGGCATTTGGTATTTCTCATCAAAGATATGCTGGAGATATGAGGGGTTGTGAGAGGAAACTGAAACATTGGGATAATAGGTATGGTTGGATGTACGAACCATGCTGTGATAAAAAAAACGAAGTAGATGGTACTGATGAATCCAGCAGGACACGGTATGAAACGAAACTCATAATGTATCTTGCTCATTAAAAAATTTAAACATTGTCATAAACCTATCTTGGCGGTAAATGTTTTAGATGTGTTACAGACTGGTGGATATAAATCAGAGTCCAATCAGATCTTGCTCAGTCAAGATAGTGATTCTGTTGTGGAAGGATGAAGTATAGCTTGAGACGCGTTTGTTCGAAAGTAATGGGGAAACGGGGGCTTGTAATCTATGCCAAAAAGAAATAAAATTGAATAAACATAAAACCACGAGTACTGTGTGCCGACATCTGAAACGGAATCATCGTCATAAATATGAAAATTATAGGAAAGAAAAGCCAAATCAGCCGTGCAAGTCGTCGAAGGATGTAGTGTCAGGAGATATTGAAGTGACGAAGTGTTCGTTTGTGTGAAACTGGATACAAATATGAAAAACTTGTAACATTCAAACCATATAAGATTGAAAATCTGGTCTCTCTGCTAACAAATATGGGTTGAGAGTGACCACAGAGTAAAAATAATTAGGTGAAAGTTTGATAAAGAACCGTGTGGAAGGGTTCATTTGTATATATCAATGACTGAATACCATACATATTGTTAGGTTAGGTTAGGTTTTTGATAAGTGTGAATAACATGTTAAAGTGATTTAGAATTGTGGGATCAAAATGTGGAGTCAAGTGAAGATATTTCTTGTGCATTAATTCTAAAACACTGAAAAAAACATATGTAAGCAGGAAAAGTCGCTCAATAATACTTTATTTTTGGATAGAATAGGTTTGGTTAGGTTAGGATGCTTAGATTTATCAACCTAACATGACGTGTAGCTGATCCACATTGAATATCTTGTAACAGAAGCAAGAGATGTTGTTCCAATGGAAAAATGCTACAGATCCTGAGCGCCCCTGTATATGCATACAAATGTGTGTATGTGTCTACATTGTGTGTGATATAAAAAAACTACGAGAAAATAGAGCCATGTGGAGGGATTTGATATGAATATATCATAAATCGATGAATAAGTATCATACGTAAGCAGGAAATCTCGAATGATGACATATAATTCTTGGATAAGTTGGTTAAGTTAGGTTGCTTAGGTATTAACGCATCTGGCATTGTATGGTAACCCTTTTTGCACAAATGTGTGTAAAGGCCTAACATGGTGTCGATACATGTGCCGACACAGTGACACTAACGACTCTGTATATATGCATTGTGTCGACACATGTGCCGACACAGTAACGCTAATGACCCTGTATTTTTGCGTTGTGTCGACACATGTGCCAACACAGTGAGGCTAACGACCCTGTATATATACATTGTATCGACACATATGCCGATACAGTGACGCTAACAATCCTGTATATATGCATTGTGTCGACACATATTCCGACACAGTGACGCTAACGACCCTGTATATGTGCAGTGTGTCGACACATGTGCCGACACAGTGAGGATACTGACCCTGTATATATGCATTGTGTCGATACATGTGCCGACACTGTGACGCTAACGCCCCTGTATATGCATGTAAAAGTATATATATAATTGAGCAGATTTGTACTCACTCAGTTAACGGAGTGCTTTCGGTGTAGAAGTATGTTGCCAAGTTTGATATGGAAATATTTAACAGAAAGGATAATGCCGGGATATGTGTTATTTGCAGTGTGGAGATTAAACTATTCAAATCAAGCTCCACATTCGGGTTTTGGCGTCATCTCAAGGGACACTATTATATTGAATATGATAATCTTAAAAATGAACAAGGAAATACATGCTCTAAGGAAACAACGGGTGTATTGATGGAACATAATAAACCGGATCTGGGTTTCCAAAATAATGATACAGACAGTGTTTAACTGGGTGGGAGCAGTAAAGAAAGAGCGGTGCCACTAACATCCAAACGTAGAACGTATAAAGATTGGGGGAATGGGGGGAGTACACCCAAACCTTAGACGAAATGGAATGTAATGAAAATATGAGGAAAACGTGGGATACTTCAAGTGGAATGGATACCAGTGACAGTGATATTGAAACGTGTAATAGTGATACCGAGGAGGTGTCATCGAAAGAAAAAACCTGCTAAAGTTGAAAAAAAAACGAATTATCAAATGGGGTTATGAAATGGTATCAAATATAAAAAGTGTAAAATTGTACAATAAGATATAATGCATATCTGACTTTGTTTCAAAATTGTTGGTTATGAAACATGAAGAGAGAGAATCATGTCTCAAACGTTTGAGTGCTAAGAGAATTATGTATATTTTGGAACTGTGCGGGAATATAGTGAATGGTAATGTTGGCGCCAGTTAGAGAACCCCTAAATTTTTTCGATGTCATAAACATGCACTTATAATTAAACGACTAGCGTCGAGAAAAAGTTCGCTGAAGATTATAAGCAAAGTTTTGGTTACAAGGACAGGTTATGAAGTGATGCATACACTACTTCGAAAGGTATCCGTCTATCTAAAATATGCACTTAATACAGAAATCTAGAACCCAATAGACAAGAGAAAAAACACACCGAATGATGAATCGTACACCGATACGATGAGCCGACAGCTCCATGTGAGAAATAATGCTTATCATAGATAAAGAACCATTTGAGTGTCTTTGATACCGCAGATCAAGATGAGACCAAAGAGGAAAATCGAAGTCAAAACGTATGTTTCGTACAGTTGCTCTCTACGAATTTTTGGAGTGAATACTTGTGTTCTCGTATGAATGATAAACCCATGTAATTCCCTAATTTATATATGTGTCAAAATTTTATTATCAATAAAAAATATATTTTATAAATCTTTGTTTGCAAACTGCTAAATTTAACTCGTATGGCTAGCATTGAAATGCATAAATGCAACATGACTTGCAATGAATTGCAATACAGAATAGGTAGCATTGAAACGCAATAGATATTATTCCAGTTCAAAGGTATGGCCGATATTGAAGCGGAAATGCGGCAAGCTCCTCTGGCTGAATACATGGTTTTCTCCAACTACCACCAAAATCATCCCTCGTACGATGAAGAAATTGCAGACATGCAACATGACTTGCAATTTATTGTAATACATATTGGCCAGCATTAAAATGCGATAGATATTATGCAATTGAAATTGCACTCAAATACCTAAGGTATCATAGACATAGATCACGTTAACTCCAAACAGAAATTCAAGCAAAAGTCTACAGCTTCTTTTATGATACACTGAAACCACGCTACGGTGACAACGTCTCGCTCATCTACTCGGACACAGACTCGTTGCTGCTTTAGTTCAAATGTGTGGTCGAAATTGAGGCGGAAGTGCGGCAGCTCCTCTGACTGAATACATGGATTTTTCCAACTACCCGAAAAAAAATCATCCCTTCTACGATGAAACGAAGAAAGGACAGATGGGACTACAAGAAAGCGAAACTGCCGACGACTACCGGAGTGAAATCAATTGCTTGCAACCAAAGTGTAACAGCATGTTGCTCGAGTCCGACGCCACAAAATCAGTTGCTAAGGGTGTTAATTACAAGACACAAGCCAAAATTCAACATGAACAATAAAGAGACATACATAACCATAAAACATACACACACTTTGAGACCAAACACTACATTCGCGTGCGAGCATGCCAGCTTCAAACTGTACGTACTAATAAGAATTGCCGAAGTAAATTTGTAAATGAACGATACTATATCGACGCGTGCACAACTCATGTCTATGACAATCCAGACATTCCCATAAAATCCATTGCAGTATGTTTTCTACACTAAATATACAATAAAGTAACAACAAGACCAAGTTTGTAACAAACGCAACCTTCTATATATAAAATATTCACGTCAAACATTGTATCAGGATTTAAGAAGATACATAAAACACTAAAAATGTACAACTTGTAACTAATTTATACCTGATATAATGTTTGACATTGCAGATACAAACGTAATATATCCTGATATTCCGATATTGTATAAAAATATCCAATACGCTGCATCGAAGATGTGAACTGTACAGTAAACATACAAAAATTCATAGACACATACTGAAACGGTCAAGTTAAAAAAAAATGGAATAAGCTACCAATTATGCCTGAAATCGTGTGCTACATGGACGATGCAAACTTAAAATATCATAAAAATTCCTATAACTGTATGAGATAACTATTCAAAGTTCCAAAAACACAACAAATTCATTAAAAATCATCCGATCATTGCTAAATATACATAACACAATATAATAACTTATAATACATCCGTATCGTTCAGCTACTATCGCTAGTGGAACACCGTTTCAATGGAACACCGATATATCTGGTTCAAAACTGGATAATGCGTTATGGAGTATGCAGAATCTCGGAACGAAGCTGCTGCATCAATCCAAAATACAAACATCAACTCGCCAACTACTAGACTAACAAACCGTACTATTTCTATAGATATTATATGCATGTGAAAAAAATAAATGGAAAAACAAAACGTCGCCTAAATTCAATATCAATCATCCGACGGGCTATGAATGGGTCAATTATACTCTTGGGTGATTTTCCTTTTGAAGGAATGTTTCAGTCACCTGTTAATTTTGTATCATCTTCTGTTGCCGACATCTCAATGCCAGAGAAAACGAAGAAGGAGTTACTTCCAGAGTAGGTGAAGCAGAGCGCAAGGGTACTGATAACACCATTGCAGAAAATAACATTGAACTAAATTAATCTTTGCCGCGTGTAAATTGGTTAACAGCGAACGACGTAAAAGTAATACCAAGGTTGAAAAATTCATCATGAGCCTGTCCGGAAAGTGTGGGTTTTTAACATATGAAACTGCATGTAAAATAATATGTAACTGTTTGATTTACTATGAATAAAAAATAATCTCAGAAATGTATGTTATCAATACCTCTAAACATTCAGAGGAGCAGCATTGAAAATGCATATATGCAACATGACATGCAACGAAATTGCAGTACAGTAGGCCCAACATTGAAATGCAAATACCCGCGAAGTATAAATATATAACCTGCTAACATATACAAACCTATTAATATATATAACCTATTAACATACCTTACAAATAATCCAAAAGCTGTCCATCCGTTCATCCGAATGAGTTACCCGCTAGCCGCCTGCCTGACTCCGGTCGTCCATGAAAATATGGGGCGCAAACTCCCTAGACTAAAAAGTAACTCTATTTATCCCTATCTTATTCCTTCACTAATGGCTGTTTCTGGACCCTTATAACTACTGTCAGTGACAAATGTGATGTTCATTGAGGTGATAGTTTTACCCCAATGAGTGAGTGACAAGTGTGATATGCCCTGAGGTGATCTTCTGACCTCACTGGGTGAGTGGCAATTATGATATGCTCACAGATGTTTTGTTGCCGCACTGGGTAAGTGACAAGCGTGAAATACCCTGATTTTTTTTGTAACACTGGGTGTGACAATTGTGATATGTCCATTTTTTTTTGACGCACTGGGTGAGTGACGAGTACCATCTATCCTGTGGTGGTTTTCTGTTAAATCTCACGATATCGAAGGCTGAGGACTTCTTGATAAACACGGGTGGAATATATATCTGATTTATTTGCAAATATATAATTTTTACAAGTCGAGAAAGATGGGAATTTAAGTTAGGTGTAAGAGCAGCGAGCTCTGGCAAGTAACCAGTTGGAATCGGGGTCGAGTCAACACTGACCCTCTCAGACTATCCCATGCTGCTCCACATGTCTCTATTTTTTTAATATCACTCACAATGTAGACACATACACGCATTTGTATGCATATACAGGGGCGGTTAACATCTGTAGCATTTTTTTCCATTAGAACAACATCCCTTGCTTTTGTTACAAGATATTTAATGTGCATCAGCTTCACGTCATGTTAGGTTGATAGATCTAATTATCCCAACCTCACCTATTCTATCCAAAAATAATGTATTATCGAGCGACTTTTCATGCTTACATATGTTTTTTTTAAGGTTTTTAGAATTAATCCATAACAAATATTTCCACTTTACTCGACATTTTGATCACACAATTCTAAATCACGTTTACATGTTATTTATACCTATCAAAAACCTAACCTAAAGATATGTATGTTTTTCAGTCATTGATATATAAACATAAACCCCTCCATACGGTTTTTTATAAAACTTTCACCTAATTTTTACTACTTCGTGGTCACTCTCGACCCATATGAGTTAGCAGCGAGGCCAGATTTTAAATCTTATATGGTTTTAATATTACAAGTATTTCATATTTGTGTCCAGTTTCACACAAACGAACACTTCGTCTCATACTAGGTCTACCACATTTATTTCAATATCTCCTGACACTACATTCTTCGACGAATTGCACGGCTGATTTGCCTTTTCTTTCCTATAAATTTCATATACTTGACGATGACTTCGTTTCAGCTGTCGGCACACATTTCTCGTGGATTTATGTTTATTCAATTTATTCATTTTTTGTACAGATTGCAAACTCCCGTTACCCCATTACTTTCGAACAAACAACGTCTCAAGCTATACCCCATCCTTCCACAACTGAATCACTATCTTGACTGAGCAAGATCTGATCGGACTCTGATTTATATCCTACCAATCTGTAACACATCTAGTACATTCACCCCACAAGATAGGCTTCAAAGTCACTGTCTGACTTTGAACCAGTTTACTGTTCTTTCTATCTGCTATAGCACTGTTTGACTTTGAACCAGTTCACTGTTCCTTTTATCTGCTATAGCACTGTCTGACTTTTAACCAGTTCACTGTTCCTTTTATCTGTTATGTTAAAGGTTTTCAGGTTGTGATAATCGGGTAAATCAAGGTTGGAATGATCAAACATTGGTTTTAGAATAGTCTTTTTCATAAAGAAAAGTAACAAGTCAACAGGTAAACTCAATAGAGCACTGATATAAAATTGATTGTCATAACGGACACAGAGTAACTAAAGTGTAAATGAACATCAAAAAGAAATGTATTAAGTGTATGACGAGCGTAGAGTAGAGTAGGAGGCCTACACCCGAAGGCTTCAGCTGCTCTGCCCGATGGCTGTGGCTGATGGCAAGTGTCTATCCGATGGCTGTGTTCTGTCCTCTGTCGTTCGGGCTTGCGCCCTGAATAATGTGGGAGGGCCATGTTCATGAGTATGAAGGGATCCTCCAATAAGGGAGACCATTCACCTTTTTGGGTCATCTAAGAGGCAGGGCGCCCTACTACCCCAACCTCATTGGTAAATATACAACAAAATCCGTTAAGTAATATACAGGCTGCTCTCATCTATTGTTTACCATATATGATACCCCTGAGCTAAACAGTGATTTGGTATCTAGTCCCCCTATTGCTGACACGGAGTTTTACAAAGTGCGCAAATGGCCCTCAACTCGTCAATGTCTCCTACGTTACACGATCTGCGAGGGACCACCTGTTTCTTTTTATACAAACATCGGAGGGGAATTAAAAATATGCAAGGCAAGGCATTTCTTCGTGTAACTTAAGCTAGGGGTTAACAGGCCTAAGGCCTACACTGTTTCTAGGACACACACTACGCACCTCTCGATGGTAATGTTCGGGTAGCCAAGTTTTATAACATATGTGCCCGCAGAGGCCGATCATAACATATCTGCTATGGCACTGTCTGACTTTGAACCAGTTGAACCAGTTCACTGTTCCTTTTATCTGCTATAGCACTGTCTGACTTTGAACCAGTTCACTGTTCCTTTTATCTGCTATAGCACTGTCTGACTTTGAACCAGTTCACTGTTCCTTTTATCTGCTATAGCACTGTCTGACTTTGAACCAGTTCACTTTTCCTTTCATCTGCTATAGCACTGTCTGACTTTGAACAAGTTCACTGTTCCTTTTATCTGCTATAGCACTGTCTGACTTTTAACCAGTTCACTGTTCCTTTTATCTGCTATAGCACTGTTTGACTTTGAACCAGTTGAACCAGTTCACTGTTCCTTTTATCTGCTATAGCACTGTCTGACTTTGAACCAGTTCACTGTTCCTTTTATCTGCTATAGCACTGTCTGACTTTGAACCAGTTCTCTGTTCCTTTCATCTGCTATAACACTGTCTGACTTTGAACCAGTTCACGGATTCTCTAACTTGGCAAAAAATGCAACTTAGATAGTAAGATGGAATGCTCAACTCTATCAAATGCAACTTAGATAGTAAGATGGAATGCTCAACTCTATCAAATGCAACTTAGATAGTAAGATGGAATGCTCAACTCTATCAAATGCAACTTAGATAGTAAGATGTAATGCTCAACTCTATCAAATGCAACTTAGATAGTAAGATGGAATGCTCAACTCTATCAAATGCTACTTAGATAGTAAGATGGAATGCTCAACTCTATTAAATGCAACTTAGATAGTAAGATGGAATGCTCAACTCTATCAAATGCATCTTAGATAGTAAGATGGAATGCTCAACTCTATCAAATGCAACTTAGATAGTAAGATGGAATGCTCAACTCTATCAAATGCAACTTAGATAGTAAGATGGAATGCTCAACTCTATCAAATGCAACTTAGATAGTAAGATGGAATGCTCAACTCTATCAAATGCAACTTAGATAGTAAGATGGAATGCTCAACTCTATCAAATGCAACTTAGATAGTGAGATGGTATGCTCAACTCTAACAAATGCAACATAGATAGTAAGATGGAATGCTCAACTCTATCAACTGCATCTTAGATAGTAAGATGGATTGCTCAACTTCATCAAATGACACTTAGATATCAAGATGAAATGCTCAATTCCATCAAATGCAACTTAGATAGTGAGATTGAATGATCAACTCTATCAAATGCAACTTAGATAGTAAGATGGAATGCTCAACTCTATCAAATACAACTTAGATAGTATGATGTAATGCTCAACTCTATCAAATGCAACTTAGATAGTAAGATGGAATGCTCAACTCTATCAAATGCTACTTAGATAGTAAGATGGAATGCTCAACTCTATCAAATGCAACTTAGATAGTAAGATGGAATGCTCAACTCTATCAAATGCAACTTAGATAGTAAGATGGAATGCTCAACTCTATCAAATGCAACTTAGATAGTGAGATGGTATGCTCAACTCTAACAAATGCAACATAGATAGTAAGATGGAATGCTCAACTCTATCAACTGCATCTTAGATAGTAAGATGGATTGCTCAACTTCATCAAATGACACTTAGATATCAAGATGAAATGCTCAATTCCATCAAATGCAACTTAGATAGTGAGATTGAATGATCAACTCTATCAAATGCAACTTAGATAGTAAGATGGAATGCTCAACTCTATCAAATACAACTTAG
>SDVV010035123.1:0-11097 GCA_016164225.1 Gammarus roeselii
GTAAACTATGCACATTTTACTGTATGAAAGCGTGTCCCAAACTGCCTAGTTCAAACAAAAATCAAAAATTGAACAACAAATTTATCATGATGTAGGATCAATACTGAGTTGGAAGTTAGATTAGGTATTTACAATAGCTGTTCGAAACTCTGCCCATCTACTTCGATGTTTGCGTGGAAGCGCAGGCGCGATAATTGACGAACTCGACCGAAGACATCAGGAGTTACAGTAGTCTTGACAGAGGCGTCATTAATTCTGTAGATGAGATCCAGGTCGGACGGAGCTGGGGTTTCGTACACCAAACTCTTAAGGCGTGCCAAAAAGTCTAAATCTAGGAGCGTCGTGTCGGGAGAGCTTGGGGACCAGGTTTGAAAATTTGATTCATTCGTACTTATTTTACATTTGAAGTGTTCGCATTTTTTACCTAGACATTTTCGCACCAGAGTTCCATTGAGGAAAATTTGCTTATTTTATCTAACCCAGCCTCCGATTATAGCTCGTTCAAATAATTCTGAAACACTCTGTATAATACAATTTTCAAATGGAAGTTCTTTTGGTAATGCTTAATATAAAATATTTATCATATTCCTACGAGCAGTTCAACTAAACAATAAATTGTGTCATTGTATCATACGTGAACAAAGCATAGAAATGTACTCTGGATATCGGGATGAGCCACATGTAGAGCTCGAAATAAAATTTGATTGGCCAATGGGTATCTCCAAGTCATTAAATGATTTTCGTTCGTTTCACTGAATTTTTATTTGCTAGATCCTGATGCGAGAAAAGTTTCAACATGGTTTAATTGTTTTCTTATTCCGACCAATCAAAAGGTTTCCTTATCCCGGCTAAACAAAAGGCTGTAAATCCCGACTAAACGAAAGGTTTCCTTATCCCGACTAAACAAAAGGTTGAAACTAAATAAGGTTTGCGAGTTGATATATTCACGGAGAGCCAACGACAATATGGTGTCTTGCAGAATATTTTACTATTGGAACATGGATCTTCATGACCTTTCAGATTTATAGCGTCATCCTTACATTTCTCTTTGACAATAAAAATGTAACTGTTTATTCGTTTAATGAATCTATACAGATGGGAAACAGTTCTGCCGTAGATTTTGGTCAGAACCCTTCGAATGATACCAGTCAACATTGAACGATGAATAATAATCAATAGATCCCATTTCTGACTCTTAACTACGATGATTTACATGCGTTCGTCTGAGGCGGGTGTCTTCCTCACAATAAATATATGTTCACTCTCAAACGCAATATCAGTTTACTTCCGAACGCAATATATGTTCACTTCCAAACGAAGTTTATGTCCACTTCCAAACGCAATATATGTTCACTTCCACACTCAATATATGTTCACTTCCAGCCGCAATATATGTTCACTTTCAAACGCAGTATAAATTCACTTCCAAGCGCAATATATGTTCACTTCCAAATGCAATATATGTTCACTTCCAAGCGCAATATATGTTCACTTCCAAACGCAATATATGTTCCTTCTAAACACGATATATGTTCACTTCCAAACGCAATATATGTTCACTTCCAACCGCATTATAAGTTCACTTCCAAACGGAATATATGTTCATTTCCAAACGCAATATATGTTCACTTCCAACTGCAATACATATTCACTTCCAAACGAAATATATGTTCATTTCCAAACGGAATATATGTTCACTTCCAAATGCAATATATGTTCACTTTCAAATGAAATATATACGCAATATATGTTCACTTCCGAACGCATTATAAATGCAGCATATGTTCACGTCCAAACTCTTCCCCTCGCGCTTAACAGGCCATAAATAAGTGAAAATTCCGTGGACATTATGCGCTGAAAAAAAATAGCATATATAAACTTCATATTTATTAGAGACCTCATTGAGTTCTAATTTACTACACATTTCCGAATCAGTGAATCATTATTGTAAACCTGCACATAATAACTTTCACAAATTCAAATATGCACCAACTCATTATATTTTCTTTTATAAATAGATAAGTGTATATTGTAATGTGATGGTAACCCTCAATAGCCATTTAGGAAATGACAAATCAGTAGTCATCGAGCTACGCGGTAGTCCTCCACAAGGCTAGATTACGACCAACGTTTCTTCTTACACGGAAGCCTTACTTTTCATGCAACCACCGAACAATTCGCTTCAGTATCAGTACCACGGAAGCTGTCAAGGGTAGGAAGCCTTACTTTTCTTGCAACCACCAAACAAAAATATCCAGACACAGAACAAAACTTTTGATTTTTGCTTTACCCATTCGGCAATAAAAATTAGAATTTTTCAAGGCAGCTCAATTCAATAAGCTAAATCGATTCACCCCAACCAGGATTTAAGCACTAAGGGATCCAATCGTATCAAGTTATAGGAGTGCGCCATTTTAGCGCATTCATGGAACTGACTGACTCTAAGCCTCTTCCTAAATTCTATTCATATTGAAAAATCTAAAACCCAAACCGGAAACCATCGGCAGTGACAGAATTCGACTAATAATAACACCAGAAATCTTCAATAGGGTCAGAATTTTACCTGAAGACCCACGGAAAGATGTTTCCAGTAGCACAATTTTTCCCAATTTCCCAATGAAGTTCGTAGCCCACCAAAATCGTCAGGGTTAGAACTCTGATTCGTCACTGTGTTCATCCATTTGCCTCGCACAGCCGCCACGCACGCCCGCCGGCCAATCGTCTTCGCCAGAAGAGCTTCTCTTATGAAGCTCATCTCCCGTCGCCCTCTCCGGGCAATCTTTTCGGCCATCGGAAGAAGAAGGGCGGGAGGAAGCGACATGAGAATGCTTCTGGCGTAAGTGAGAGTCAGAAATTGTCGTCTATAGATTCATGGAGGGAAGGATATTGGGAGGGATCGTATGCTGTATGGCGGAGGAACAGAGGCAAATAACAAATGAAGGCAAGGCTGGCGAAAGTAATTGTTCAATTTGACATGATTGAATGATGAGATATTCGTAGTGGTCATACCGTGGGAAACGAGAAGACTAAGAATAGATATTGCAAGATGGGAGTTAAAAAAGGATCGAACACTAGGGTAAATAAATTATTTAGGTTGTGGAGTCAAAATTGAAGGGGTGCTTATTACGACCTACTTCAAGATGAAATGGATTTTATTTATGCAAGGTAATTCGTCGATTCTCGAATCTCGTGCTCTTAAAAATAAAGATATTGATAGACGTTTCATTTGTTCAGTACTACTTCAGTAAATCACTACAGTTAATTGAAATGTAACTTTTTCACGTCTATGTTATTGAGCAAATGATCTGCAAATACTAAACAGCCACAACAAGCGAACAGCTAATTAAGAAAAGGGGCACTGTATTGGAGAGCACTGTCAGAAAAGGATAGCACTGTATTGGGGAGCAAAGTCAAGAAAGGGATGTTCTGTATTAGAGAGCACTGTCAAGAAAGGGAAGTACTGTATTGGGGAGCACTATCAAGAAAGGGGAGCACTGTATTGGGAAGCACTGTCAAGAAAGGGGAGCACTGTATTGGGGAGCATAGTCAAGAAAGGGGGGCACTGTATTGGGGAGCATAGTCAAGAAAGGGGGCACTGTATTGGGGAGCATTGCCAAGAAAGGGGAGCACTGCATTGGGAAGCATGTCAAGAAAGGAGAGCACTGTATTGGGGAGCATAGTCAAGAAAAGGGGCACTGTATTGGGGAGCACTGCCAAGAAAGAGGAGCACTGTATTGGGAAGCACTGTCAAGAAAGGAGAGCACTGTATTGGGGAGCATAGTCAAGAAAGGGGAGCACTGTATTGGGGAGCATAGTCAAGAGAGGGGAGCACTGTATCAGGCAGCACTGCCAAGAAAGGGGAGCACTGTATTGGGGAGCACAGTCAAGAAAGGGGAGCACTGTATTGGGGAGCACTGCTAAGAAATGGGAGCACTGTATTGGGAAGCACTGTCAAGAAAGGAGAGCACTGTATTGGGGAGCATAGTCAAGAAAGGGGGGCACTGTATTGGAGAGCACTGTCAAGAAAGGGGGAGCACTGTATTGGGGAGCACTGTCAAGAAAGGAGAGCACTGTCTTGGAGAGCATAGTCAAGAAAGGGGGGCACTGTGTTGGGGAGCACTGCCAAGAAAGGGGAGCACTGTATTGGGGAGCACTGCCAAGAAAGGGTAGCACTGTATTGGGGAGCACTGCCAAGAAAGGGGAACACTGTATTAGGGAGTGGCTGCTATTGTGAGTTGCAATGTTTAATTTCTTTTCATAACAGTTATTGTTGCTCAGATCACCGTCCATCAACTTCATGACCTCACTACCAGACTTCGAAACAAAATATGAACTTTTGGCACTAGTAACTTTGCATGTATTGATCGTGTCAATAACAGGAGTGACCTACCAAATTGTGACAACAACCGACACTAGTTCGATGTCAATGTGCGCGATGTGTCACCCGTAAATGTTTCGATGCCATATCCTCGATGCCATATTCTCGATGCCATATTCTCGATGCCATATTCTCGATGCCATATTCTCGATGCCATATTCTCGATGCCATATTCTCGATGCCATATTCTCGAAGCCATATTATCGATGCCATATCCTCGATGCCATATTCTCGATGCCATATTCTCGATGCCATATTCTCGATACCATATTCTCGATGCCATATTCTCGATGCCATATTATCGATGCCATCTTCTCGATGCCATATTCTCGATGTCATATTCTTGATGCCATATTTTCGATGCCATATTATCGATGTCATATTCTCGATGCCATATTATCGATGCCATATTCTCGATGCCATATTATCGATGCTATATTCTCGATGCCATATTCTTGATGCCATATTTTCGATACCATATTATCGATGTCATATTCTCGATGCCATATTATCGATGCCATATTCTCGATGCCATATTCTCGATGCCATATTATCGATGCCATATTCTCGATGCCATATTCTCGATGCCTTATTCTCGATGCCTTATTCTCGATGCCATAATATCGATGCCATATTCTCGATGCCATGCTCGCCCGTCAAATCGATAATCCAGAGCGAGTTCATTTAGACAACCCGTGTCTGATAAAGTCAACTAAATAAATCCGCTTCTATGCACCAAAGTAGCGGCCCTCAAAGTGCCCTGTAATGAGTGGTCTCTTACCTGGTGCTCAAGCAGATGCCATCCATTATCTGAAGGCATGTTGAAGTCAGCTTCCACCGCTAGCGATTCCTATCAATAAATTATTTAAAAAAATATTCAAGCAATGTTATATCTGCGTGAAAGTAATGTACATTATTGCAAAATCAGATGTACTAAAATATATTTTGCACTCTTTGTACGCTTTCGACCGCTCAGCTCAACATTCGAACTTACTATGTTGGATAGCATTAGCACAAAATGAGGCGAGCGCCACTGTTTGAAAAAGTAGAAAAGTGTGCAATTGCAAAGACGAAGAACAATGAAGAGAATAAAAATTTTGAGCTCATTAGTATCCATCTGTGATGGCGACTGAAAATCCTTCCTTCGCTCACGAACTATGTTTTGTTCTTGACCTATATTGTTTAATATTTTATTGCCAAATGACGGGCAGAAGTTGTAGCATTCAATGTTGTTACGTTCAATACAAACACACAAACATATTTGTAAAATTTTTTAATTGAGTGTAGCCATGTTATTTCAATTAGACCTTTCATTCAATTCAAATTTTCATGCAGATTGTTCTCCGGTTAAATTAGAACGTTGTCATCTGGTGAGATGATCATCAGAAGAATCTTCAACAGCAAAACGTACCGATTGAAACAAGGAACACTTTGTAGCATTCACTGTTATCTGACTATTAACCAATAATTATATTATAAATAGGCATATTGTATATAATTTAATTTAATCAGCACGCCGTCCTATCGGAGTTCTCTGATATGCCAAATGTCCCTTGGGTAATTGACGGGCCTGAGGTCCTAAGCTCCTAATAGGGGATTAAAATTACACGTACAAAAATGAGTTGAAAATTTTTCTTGAAAATTTTCAGAGTTCTACAGTTTTTCAGTGCACATGTATTGCCCTCTCCTCTGCTTTTTCTTATTCATAAAATTCCTCAGCAATCATCAGGATGTTTATTCGTCCACTCACAGGACCAGACTGCTGTTATTTGTTTACTCTGTCCCGCCTTCCACCTGTTGCCTTAGCAACAAACCAATTCTCGCTTATTTTTTCCTTTGTTCTTGGATATTCAATACGAAAAAATGCACTGCATCGAACCAAATTCACTTGACCCTTGCCCACATGGACTGAACTTCTGTATCACGGATTTTATTTTCTGTAGACAGGAATTCCCGAATATTTTGTTCGTTACGTGCTGCTATGTAGGGAGAATGGGCCTGGAAACTTTGGTGTTGTCGGCATGTAGTTGCACGCATTGTGGAAATCATTTTGGTGTGGTCGGCATGAAGTGGAACTCATTGTGGAAGTCATTTTGGTGTGGTCGGCATGTAGTGGAACTCATTGTGGAAGTCATTTTGGTGTGGTCGGCATGTAGTGGAACTCATTGTGGAAGAGTCATTTCTGACTTTTTTTTTCAAAAACGATAAAAAAATCACTCTTCTTTACATAACAGGAGCTGTGGAGGTCCAATATGAATTGTCAAGAAAATCAGAACTTCGTGAGGTCTTGATAGACACAGCATAAGTTATTCACTTGATGATAAGCTCGTGTAAACCTTTTTGATGAATGAGTGACAGTGAAAAGTAATTTGATATGCAAGACCGTTCATTTCATATTGATATCAAAAATGTTCGTTCATTTCAGACTCACATTTTTCTTCATCTGCCTACGATACTTTTACTCTCTGAACATAATCTAGAATCATAAATTCATTTAATTTCGCCTTGCGTGACTTTTAATTGAGCCGCTTACAATCTGAAACGTTTGATTTTAGTCCTATTTGCATGTATTGCTGCAATCTTCTGAAAGCGTTAAGTGCAAAACAATAGTATTACAGATCTTATAAAATAGGATTACCAATATTACTTCATAACATAGAAATGAAATCCGTTACCATATGTTTTATGAAAAGAATGAGAAATGAAATGCCTAAAAATTTGGAACGCAGTATCGTGGCACCCTCTTTGAAATCCATACAGAGCTTTTGCAGTAGTGAAACTAGTATCCCTCTAACAGGATTGTATGTGATGAAGTGAGTATAAATACACTGCCGTTTCTTCTTGTATGTCTGAACATACATAAATACATACCTTCATATCTGCCTACACACAAACAATCTCACTGCAGGGATACGGAATCTACTTCCTTTAAGGATTCGTATTCATTTCATGAAGGGGTTTCCGCCATTGAAATAATAGCCTTTATTTCGTGCTCTGATTCCAGCCTCCCTGCAGCGGGAGGTGTATATATTTATGAATGCATTCACATGAAGCGTTATCAGTCTACGTGTAGGAGGAAATGATTCCAGCCTCCCTGCAGCGGGAGGTGTATATATTTATGAATGCATTCACATGAAGCGTTATCAGTCTCTGTGCGGGAGGAAATGACCGTATGTATATACCTAGATAATTACATCCCACCTCATTGCAAGATGAAGGAACAAAACGCGAAAATGAGATGCGTATTGGAATTGTGGAACAACGTTATTATGAAGAAATATATCATAGACTGTAACACAAATAGTGTAGGTGTCTCAGTGATGTTGATCGAATTGGTCTTTTTCCTCAACTAGGCATAGGCATCATTTCCGAGAAATACGAAAGAAAGAAATGATGTTACAAATGTATATTTCTCCTGACGAGAACTTAGCTCCATGCAGTCGGAGATATGTACGTCTGATACTTTGGTTCGTCCAACGAAAATACTATCATAATTTGACTGCCAAGCAGTATGAAAACAAGTTAACGTTTTTTTTATAGATTGCCATAACTCTAAGCCTTAAAAAACGAGCAGAACAGAAACAACTCGTATCCAATGGTTGTTGCACACAATTTATCCTCCTTAAAAGGACCTGAAGATTTTATAGCCTCAATGGAAAGTCTCCTCCGTTCCACCGCAGCTTGCACTGTAAGCATGGCTTGTGGAACACTGGTTAAAGTGCTACATGAGACCGCTCTCGGCCTCAGCAGCGAGAAATGCTCCACCGCAGCTTGCACTGTAAGCATGGCTTGTGGAACACTGGTTAAAGTGCCACAAGAGACCGCTCTCGGCCTCAGCAGAGAGAAATGCTCCACCACAGCCCGGGGCAAAGAGGCGTGTGTCCACTTCGGAGGGAATAAGAGTAAGTAAGAAATTATGATTCTACGTATATTATTGGTGTGCGTAAAATCGGTAGTAGGACAAACAGACATTCTGCGATTATCAAGGTTTCTTTTGTCATCTTGATTTGAAAAAAAAAGTGTACCAAAAATAAGCATTATTATATGATTTTGATCAAATCATACTGTTAATTTATACCACATGTTACATTCAACAGAATCCGATTTTTAGTAGATATACGATTTAGTTAGGTTTTAAGCTATCATCTTAAGCCTATCAGTATATATTTTCACAGTCGTCGCTATATATTGGATATATGAGTTTACTTATGTTTTCTACAGAGAAAATAATCCTCATCAACAGGAAATACTATAAAATAAACTTTAGTCCAAGTGGCTTGGTTTCATCTGATGTGAAGCTCCCTCTGGAATACCGACTAATGGTCGTTTACTAATTAGTTGATCTCCATTAGGATTAGTGCTGCTCTGTTATAACTTAAGGTGCCTGTCACATTAATAATGCCATTGTATCATATCTACGAATGAGTGCTAATTAATTTGAGCTACAATTTAGTAAGTTAGATGTGCAGAACCTTGCACATGTTCTGCGCTCGCAGACACGTGACTGCGAGTATTGGTGTGGCTTATGTCTTTGTCTCCTGTGAAGCTGGTAACGGTCGGTAGGAGGGTTACCTTATGGTCTACTGAAGTGTATGGTTAGACCATATTTTCCTCTTCCCCACTTGTGACGCAGCATAGGGTGGAGTTTACTCTTGCTCCTCATTGTGTCGTTGCTTGCTTTTACAAATATTGAGGGTTAAGCAATTCCCACTCACGAAAACCGCTCGAAGTTGGATACAACTATTCCGTCTTAATTGTATTGTCCTAAAAAGAGACTTCTGCTGTGGATCAAATTGCATTGGTTTCCTTTCGTGCCCTGGTGGGAGAATATATTTTTAGCTACGACGAAGATATCTTACGATATTATTGTGCTACGTTATGGATTTTTATTTTTAAATGGAGGGAAGATAGGTTTAAACTATCATAATTTAGAAAGTGTGGTAGATTTTTGATATTTGATAGGATGATTGTACCAATGAATATGTTTCTACCACAGAATGCGAAATATTCAATATGGGTGAACTTTATATTATAACTTAACCACTTTCAGACACATGATAAACTACTCATGCCGATCAAATTTTTATCAAAAACTTTGTTTGCTTATTCACCTTTGATGGACCCCGTATAGCGGAAATTCGATGTTTCCGTGGTTGTCGGGAGAGCCGGGGCCAAACTCAAGAACGGCGATCTTAGATGTCGCATGAAACCCACAAGAAAATTAAAACATAATTTGATCACAGGTTTTGACTGTGAATGTCACTGAACTATGGGTTACCCAACCTTGAGAAACGTATTTTGGTAAGTGTCATTGTCGGTGCTGCATAATTTATTTTGCTATTTTGTGAAGCAACAAGCATTCACATCATTTTTAAAAGCTATTTCATAGTTACATGCAAGTTATTTCATAATTTTATATGCAATTCGAGAAGAGAGAGTTTGATATTGAAAAATCTCATGTTTATTCCATCCGTTTGACAAAATGATGTTTCAGAGCAAGTGCTTCTCAAATAAACCCTGTTTCAACTCAAAGTTCTTCGGTTCACTGTATAAGCACAACTCATGAATGGACAACAACCAAAATTCTTTCTCCATTTTGTCCACTAGTCAAGTTTTTTACCATTCGCGAATGAATTTGCGCTGAACGAAGAGATGACTCAGGTCATGGCTTAGCAGCATGACTCGTTCTCATATCATGACCCTATTAGCCATCATACATACCCCTGATCATAATGTTTAGAGGATGCACGACTCCCGATGATCGTTATCCTGCTTCGCCTACACCCGCAACAGTGTGAGTCGTTCTCATATCATGACCCTATTAGCCATAATACCCCTGGTCATAATGCGTAGAGGATGCATGACCCCACTGAACGTTATCCTGCTTTGCCTACACCCACAACAGTGTGACTCGTTCTCATATCATGACCCTATTAGCCATAATACCCCTGGTCATAATGCGTAGAGGATGCACAACACCGATGAACGTTATCCTGATTCGCCTACACCCGCAACAGTGTGAGTCGTTCTCATATCATGACCCTATTAGCCATAATACCCCTGGTCATAATGCGTAGAGTATGCATGACCCCACTGAACGTTATCCTGCTTTGCCTACACCCACAACAGTGTGACTCGTTCTCATATCATGACCCTATTAGCCATAATACCCCTGGTCATAATGCGTAGAGGATGCACGACCCCAGATGAACGTTATCCTGATTCGCCAACACCCGCAACGACCGGATTTCCAAATAACAGAAAGTGTTTCCTCTTGACACGATTTCTGAAAAAACTTTCGACGAAAAATGCTATGATGCGGCGGGGAAAATTTTTGGAAGAGCTGCAGCGCGAGTCTTTCGGGCCGAGTTTATTTGATGTTTCCTGCGTGAGCCAGAATGCAAAGGAGGAGGGTCATGGACATGTTATTTGATGTCTCCTGCGTGAGCCAGAATTCCAAGGAGGAGGGTCATGGACATGTTATTTGATGTCTCCTGCGTGAGCCAGAATGCAAAGGAGGAGGGTCATGGACATGCTATTTGATGTTTCCTGCGTAAGCCAGAATGCAAAAGAGGAGGGTCATGGACATGTTATTTGATGTCTCCTGCGTGAGCCAGAATTCCAAGGAGGAGGGTCATGGACATGTTATTTGATGTCTCCTGCGTGAGCCAGAATGCAAAGGAGGAGGGTCATGGACATGCTATTTGATGTTTCCTGCG
>SDVV010035124.1:0-11097 GCA_016164225.1 Gammarus roeselii
CATATAATGTGAAAAAATAACTAATATATTGAAAAATCTGATAGGTCAATACTGAGATGTGCCGTTTTAATGATGTTTCAAACTTTCCCTCGACTTTCTTATGAAACGATTTATTCGGTTTCAGTGGGTACGAGGTCATTTGTTAAGCCTGTCATGACGGCGTTATAAACGATTTGTTCAGTTTCATCGGAACAAAGTCATTTGTTAAGCCCGTCATGACGGCGTTATAGCCTCACCAGTCTCTCAGAATAGAACCAGAACATCTACTCATAGTCTACAATTTAGCTCTGGTGAACAGCGATCGAGAAAGATCAACAATGACATCACGCTTGTTTACTTCATTACCAGAGTAGACAATTGTTTAACCATCAATGTTCACATAAATGTCTTAGATTGCAATGGGATTAACAAGAATATATATTTTTTTTTTCAGAAATTATAATATACATGGAGATAATGACTATTTTGCACAACCTTCTTACGTACATCTCGGACAAACCATGAATGTTGTAGGTAAACCACGAATAATATAGTAAAACCACAATTTATATAGGTAGTTAAACCACGAGTTATATAGTTATGCCACAAATGATTTAGTTAAACAATGAATGACGTAGTTAATACATGAACGACACAGTTAAACTACGATTGATATAGTTGAGCCATGAATGATGTATTGTAAACCTTGCATGATTCAGTTAAACAATGAAGGATATAGTTAAAATACAAATGGTAAAGTTAAACAATGAAGAATATAGTTAAACTACGAACGATATAGTTAAACCATGAACGATATAGTTCTATAGCATTGATAGGAAAAATCATAGATCCCAACACTGCCCCTCTTACACGCTGCCCCACTCACCCGACAGCAGCAGCGGGTTGCCATGCAAGGACTTGTCCACCAGGTCAGCCTCTCCCGTCAGCGAAGCCTCGTCCATCTTGAGGTCGTTGGAGTGCAGCAGGACTCCATCTGCCGCCAGCTGGTCCCCGTACTGGATCTGGAAGTAAGAATCGAGGATGAGAATAGGTGAACGATGGGAATATAAAGTGGGACAACTCAAGGCAGGGCCAATCTGTCGGATGATCCTAGGCCCATCCTGGTGACCATAACCTCACATAGTTCCAGACTCGGAGTGTCTGGCAATGCTCAGCTCGGGTCTCTTCATCATACGAACACCCGCTGAAGCAGAATGAGCTTTCGTTGTTTATTTCAGAAACAAAAACTTTTATGTAAACTTACATTCGCTTGTGTATGTCGCATTCCTGACATTTTTGGACGAGTAGTATGAGGATACTAAGAAGAAGTTACTTCTCACATATGTACATGGCAAACTGTACATCTTGTGCGTACAGTTTGCCAGTCGTCTTGCACGACGCCCAGGACCGAATAGTTTGTCGATAAAGGAAATTCAATCAAGTTGACCCGTAACCTAACCTTAAAGCTTGGCTGCCGCTCTCAGTACCGATCGCAGTTCCTTATTGAGTCGGTTTTCCGGAAGCTAGGGACCCCTGAATCCGATCACGGTAGTCTTTCACGAAAACCCAGGGCCACCTGGGGCTTGTGACCAGGGTTTGTGACCACTACCTCCCGGTCACTAGCAGGGGTAGTGACCGGGGGGCGACCAGGGGGTAGTAACCTAGGTTAGTGACCAAGGTTTGTGACCATGGTTAGTGAAAAGAGGCTAGTCACTACTAGGAAATGTGACCTGAAGCCGGGAAACTAATGGCGGTGGATAACAATTGTTGGTGGTGACCAAGAGAAGTGACCAGAGTTTGTGACTATTCGCCTGTGTTTAGTGAGTATAAGCCTGTGGTTGGGGACTATAGGCCTGTGGTTGGTGACTATAGGCCTGTGGTTGGTGACTATAGGCCTGTGGTTAGTGACTATAGACCTATACTTAGTGACTATAGACCTGTGGTTAGTGACTATAGGCCTGTGGTTATTGACTATAGACCTGTGATTAGTGACTGTAGACCTGTGGTTAAGGACTATAGACCTGTGGTTAGTGACTATAGGCCTGTGGTCAGTGACTATAGATCTGTGGTTAGTGACTGTAGGCCTGTGATTAGTGACTATAGACCTGTGGTTAGTGACTATAGACCTGTGGATAGTGACTATAGGCCTGTGGATAGTGACTATAGGCCTGTGGTTAGTGACTATAGACCTGTGATTAGTTACTATAGACCTGTTCTTAGTGACTATAGACCTGTGGTTAGTGACTATAGACCTGTGGTTAGTGACTATAGACCGGCGGTGAGTGATTATAGACCTGTGGTTAGTGACTATAGGCCTGTGGTTTGTGACTATAGGTCTGGGGATAATGACTATAGACCTGTGGTTAGTGACTATAGGCCTGTGATTAGTGACTATAGGCCTGTGGTTAGTGACTATAGACCTGTGGTTAGTGACTATAGATCTGTGGTTAGTGGCTATAGGGCTGTGATGACCAGGAGACGTCACATGGAATTTGGACTATGTGGGTCATCACAAACAGTGACGAGTAGAGGCCAAGGTTTGTATCCACCGGAGGTTGTAACTACCGCGCGCAGTCCATCTGCACCAGTACCTGACAGACGTCCCCTACGAGGAGCTGTGAGGTAGGGATCCTGATTTCCTCCCCCGCCCTCACCACTGCCGCCTCTCTCTCCCCCGCCACTCGCTCTGAGAGCCCCCGGAACTGACGCTCCTTGCTGAGAGTTGAATGGGGGACAAGAGATCAATCGGGGAAATTTTAAGGTTTTCGAGGAGGTAATGAGCGAGGGAGGTGATGCATGAGGGAGGTAATGCATGTTGTACAGTCGTCAGCAAACGTTCGACTATCCGGAAAATATTTCAACTGATGAGATTAAGATGATCAGTTTTGGATTTAATGAATATAAACAAAAATTGAGTACACATGTAAATTTATTGTTGAAAACAATACAATATTAGGGGAAAAATTGGTATCGTATAAACACCAGATATCGTCTACAATGTTTCTCCATGTCCCCATGGCAACACTCTATGTCCCTATGGCATTACTCCTTGTCCCCACGGTAACACTCCATGTCAGCACGGCAACACTCCATCTCCCCACGCCATCACTCATGTCGGCAAGGCAACACTCCATCTCCCCACGGCAACACTCCATGTCCCAACGGCATTACCCCCTTTCCCCACGGCAACACTCCATGTTTCCACGGCAACACTCCATCTCCCTACGGTACTACCCCACGTCCCCACGGCATCGCTCCATGTCAGCACGGCAAAACTCCATGTCCCCACGGCAACACTCCATCTCCCCACGGCAACACTCCATCTCTCCACGGCAACACTCCATGTCCCTACGGCATTACCCCCTGTCCCCACGACAACACCCCATGTCCCCACGGCAACGCTTTGTCTCCCCACGGCAACACGCCATGTCCCTACGGCAACACCCCATGTCCCCACGGCAACGCTCCATGTCCCTACGGCAATACCCCGTGTCCCCACGGTAATACTCAAGTTCCCACTGCTACACTCCTGTCCCACGGCAACAACCCATGTTCCCACGACATCACTCCTTGTCTCCACGTTAACCCACCATGTCACCACGGCAATACTCCATTTCACCAAGACAACACTCCATTACCCCATGTTTCCACGGCAACACAATGTCCCACGGCAACACTATGTTCCAACTGCAACACGGCAACACTATGTCCCCACGGCAACACTATGTTTATCTCATCACGGCACCAATCATGACTCCATGCAAAACTTAATATCCCCACGGCAACGCTAGGTGTCCCCACCTCAACACTCCATGTCGCCGCAGCAGGACCTTATGCCCCCACGTCCACACTCCATGTCCCCGCGGCATCCCTCCATATCCCCAGGGCACATTCCATGCAGCCACAACAACACTTATGACTCCACGGCAACACTTCATGTCACCACAGCAACACTCATGACTCTATGGCAACACTCCATGTCTACACGGCAACTCTCCATGTCTTCACGGCCACACTCATGTCTCAATAGCAACACTTATCCACTACTCATAAATAAATTAAGGCTAATTTATCAGTGGTCCGCCGTCGGCCAGCATTTGGCAATTTCTGTCTTGGTACATTCACCTCCAATGTTGCTGTAATTCTGTACCTCGATGCACGTTAGGAATAGTTTGCACAAAGCTTACTCTTTTAAATCGAACAGCTCTCACCTCCAGTCGTTGAAGGCGGACACCAGCACGACCACGACTACCGATACCAAGATGGCGGCCCCCTCGATCCAGCCAGGGGCGGAATCTTCCCCTTCTGAAGAAGAGAGGACGAGGAGAGAAGTGAGTCGGATGAAGTGGGGGAAATAAGCTTTAGGGGAAGGACGAGGTGTTTTGAGGAAGATGGGAATGACAACAGCACAAAAGCTTTGACAGCAGTGTTCTCATATGAGTTCATCTTAGTAGGACTCCAAAGTCATATTCAAATTGAATCATTTATTGTAGCGACACATTGGAAAAATATGTTCAACAAGCCTCTTAAGACACAAAAAGCACACGCACACACATCACTCGTACAACGCAATGGGACACACACAAGCTAGAAAAATGTATTAAATAATCCTTTCCCAAAAGCGGCGCAAGATGGTCAAAATGAAAAATAAGTTAATGTAATTTCTTTATTGGTTAACGAGATGCTGAGGTTTGAGAACAGCAAGCTACAGACTTGAAGGAAACCCACGTTGATTTTCTGATGCATTCAAAGACTTTCTTTCCCTATCACTATCGTAACTTTTACGAAGGAGGACATGGCTTGAATGAACTTTTTTATTTAAAGAGTAAACTTTAATGTGTTTTCCAACCTTTCATTCGATCCTGCGGTCCATTTCCTTAAGGCGACGTGAATTGGCAGTCATTGAAAAGGCAATGAATCAATGAACAGCTAAACTGAACCTTTAAAAAATCACTAGATTGACACCACGATGAACAGACAATTGTAAATGTAGTATATATTTGCGTTCGTACATAAACGCATTCAAATAACAAGAATAATTGAATTTACTTACATTATACACTTAGTGCATAACAATGAAAAACAAACGTTTAAATAAAGTCCCTAACAGAAGAAGAATCCCTCGTGGAATTCTATCTAAAATGGATTTTTGGTACGATATATCCGGACAAAGCTTCTCAATGAAATCTGATAATAAAATTAGAACTAGTTTGAATATATAGGGAAAAATAATCAGTTAAGGCTGCTCCGAATCTTCTACTGTTATCGAATCCTCCTTAACTGGAAAGATCACGTCTCATTTAATCGAATCTTTCTTTACTGGAAAGATCACGTCTCATTTGTTGCCGGGAAATTATCCAAATCGTGTGGAATCCTTTACAAAATTATAAATTGTCTCAGGACTCCTGCTAAAACACTTTTGTAGTAGTCTTATTCATCGCTTTCTGACGTATTGTGTAAACGTGTATGCTTCTACCTACAAAACAAACTTAAGACCTATCGTTTTTAGTCAGAAGCGTGTCATCAGAACACTATCACATGCCAGCAGACGTGGCCACACGTTGCCTCTCTTTTGTCAATGGAATATTCTCCTCCTAAGTATCATCATTACCTTTTCCTACGTGGTGTTTGTTTACAAAGTTTTGAATCATTTAACATACGTTGATAACGATTTTTTAATTAAAAATATCATATGCATGATCTTCGTAACAATGCGAATTCGCAAAATTCCCGTGTCTCGTCTACACTGTCCCAAGTATTTTCAAAGTACAGAGCTGACAAAACTTGGAATTCTATTGCCATAGACATAAGGACAGGAAGAAGTATAGCTACCTTCAAACGTAAAGTAAAATTATGCCTGCTGGTTGTACGTGCAGAAATTTTTAAATTGGTATTTACTTCTGCTATAAAATTTACCGTGTCAACTATTTGTGATTCGTAAGTTTCCTATAGGAAATTTCTTTAGATAAAAATTGAGGATCACATAGTCTGAAGGCACGGAGAAAGCGGGACAAAGCATTGGCCTTTTTAACATGTTTCGGATGCCGAGAGTATAAATGTAAATACATCCCAGAGTGAGTAGTTTTACGATAGATTGAGAATCTAAAATGTTGGGTTAAACGATAGACCAAAGTATCAAGAAAATTTAATTTTTTTTCCTGCTTAGGCGGCTTACAAAATCTTCTATCGATTGATCAGATGGCCAGAGTGCAAAAACATCATCTACGTACCGGAGCCACAATAGTAGCTGAACTCCCAAAGTCGGAAGTAAAACACATTTAAAATATTCTATGTAGAGATTGGCCAAAACTGGTGATAATGGACTACCCTAAATGACACCGAAAATTTGTTTGGAAAAAACTTCATAAAACACAAAGTAATTTCTATTCACACAAGTCTGATCATTTGAAGAAATTATTGAACAGGAATAGGAACCTCAAAAACATTTTCATTAAATTTTGTTTCTAAAAAAGCCAAGATATCTTCCAAAGGTATGTTGGTGAACAAGGCGGTAACATCAAAGCTCACAATTTTGTAACTGGCTATAGAATGGGATGCAGAAAACAGGCGTAATTGGTCGGTGGAATCGACAGACTGCCTGAGATGGGCGTCAGCAAACATGCCTAAGGGAATAACGCTTTCGCTAGCCGGCCAGCGAGTGAGTGAGCTGTTGAGTTTATAGTAGAAATGATTGGGCGAAGAGGACAATTTTGATTACGGATTTTATGTATGCTATAAACCCATAGTAATCCAAAAGTGTCGATGGCAAATTTCGACGACTAATAGTTTTTCAATGGGTCTAATTCAGGAAATATAAAAATTTATACGTGGGTGTATACCAAAATATGTATTTATATTCGGATTACAATATTAGTACTTTCGAATAGGGACGCAGACGGGTAATGCAGATATTTAAGGCCAGTAAAGCTTGGCTAGTAAAGCTAAGTGCTGGCTTTGACTGGGGTAGGTACTGGCTTACACTGAGATAGGTACTGACTTCAACAGGGCTGGTGCTGGCTTCCTGAGATATGAGCTGACTTCATCTGAGAATGGTGCTGGCTTCAACTGAGATATGTGCTGATTTCAACTGAGGTAGGTGCTGATTTCGGCTGAGATAGTTACGGGCTTCAACTGAGGTAGGGGCTGACTTCGACTGAGATAGTTACTGGCTTCAACTGAGGTAGGTGTGGATTTCGACTGTGGTAAGTGCTGACTTCGACTGAGATAGGTGCTGCCTTTAACCGATGATGGTGCTGACGTAGACTGAGGTAGGTGCTGGTTTCAACTAAGGTAGATGTTGACTTCGACTGAGGCAGGGGCTGGCTTCAACTGAGAAAGGTACGGACTTCGACTGATGCAGGTGCTGACTCTGACTGAAGAAGTATGAACAACCACGTGTGTGTGTGTGTGTGTGCGTGTGTGTGTGTGTGTGTGTGTGTGTGTGTGTGTGTGTGTGTGTGGGTGTGGGTGTGCGTGTGTGTGTATGTGTGTGTGTGTGTAAAGACATACTGCTGTTTCCTTCTGTATTTCTGTACAGGCATACATGCAAACGTACATACATTCTTCCTGAAGCAACTCTAGAAGTCACCACTTCAAAAGTAAAGAAATTGTATCACCAACGCATATCTAATGACAATAATTTATATGTTGTTCAGCTGATATGCCATTTAAAGACGACGATGAATACGAACTGTGATATTGAGCAAATTATAAATACCTTAAAGCAATGCGATAGGAACCGTTGGGTTATAGTTGGGCATCTTCCAAAAGTAACATCCTAAGGTAGATGAAAAAAACAAAGTGTCAGAGTAATCACCTGTCAGAGTATGTGTCAGAGTAATCGCCGGATGGATCTCCCAGATTTATAGTCGAAGACTTGAAGCTCTGCACTCGATGTTCAAAGTCCCGAGAGCCTTGAGCCTTCTGATAGAGGAGGCATGACTCATCGTTTAATATGCTCAAGGCTCTCGGGACCTTGAACATCGCGTGTGAAGGCTTTTAGGCCAGCAAGCTTTCCCGGTTGAACCTGAACCAATTCATTTTCGGGTTGGGAATGTCTCGATGGCGTATGACGCCAGATATCACTCGGTTTATTATGATGATGCAGGAAGCTGGTCATAGTTTACGCGATTGAGAAGGTTGTAATTCTACTCTACAAAAATAGGATCAATCGTTCTTTTACGCTGCAATGTTGCCGCACTCACAAAGCCTTGTGGTTTTTGTTGTTCCCAATACTCATATCACCTTTTATCTCTAACATGTAAGACCTCATCAAAGACCAGCCTCATTTGAATAGCTCATTTAAATGTTTTTATCCTGCGCGTATCCAAGCTGTCATTTAAACTGTCATTTGTTTGAACATGTTGGACACGTGTGTCAAATATTATGTGAGTAAATGTTATATACAGTCCCATGTTGGATATTTTCTACTCTCAGTTAGTACAAATAAAAATTATGTGTAAACAGTATCCTGTCTATTACTTAAGCGACAGTAGACTTAACTTGTTTTCCTTCGTTTTCTCAAAATCAATAATTCAATGTAACGTTTTCTTTTGTCATGACAAATTGAACAACTGAGAATGGACCCCCTTCCTACAATATTCAGTATATTTTAGTAGCAAAGGGTGTCTTGCAGTCTTCAGAACACCTCACGCTGACGAAGACCTGCTACATGCTATCTGTGTCTTGTGAAGTAGCAAAGGGTGTCTTGCTGTCTTCAGAACAGCTCACGCTGACGAAGACCTGCTACATGCTATCTGTGTCTTGTGAAGAAGCAAAGGGTGTCTTGCTGTCTTCAGAACAGCTCACGCTGACAAAGACCTGCTACATACTATTTGTGTCTTGTGAAGTAGCAAAGGGTGTCTTGCTGTCTTCAGAACAGCTCACGCTGACGAAAACCTGCTACATGCAATCTGTGCTTTGTGAAGTTTTTGAAATTTTTAACCTTACATTATATCAAAATAAATAGTTAATTTTTGCAAATCCATAAAGAGCAAGTTTTGTATCACGATACGTGGTGGTCTGTGAGAGCTGATACCCCTGCTGTCTTGTTTTGACTTCACGTATGCCTGATTCAATTTAGAACGGCGAATTGAAGGTAAATGTCACTTAAATTAGTGAACAATTTCCTAGCTTTTTCTCTACTTGAAGTACGGAAGCGAAAGATTTCTAGGTCAACGATATCGATATCGAGAGACACGATGCTGCAGAGCAATGACAAGCTGCTGTAGAGCAATGACAAGCTGCTGTAGAGCAATGACAAGCTGCTGTAGAGCAATGACAAGCTGCTGTAGAGCAATGACAAGCTGCTGTAGAGCACTGACACGCTGCTGTAGAGCAATGACACGCTGCTGTAGAGCAATGACACGCTGCTGTAGAGCAATTACACGCTGCTGTAGAGCAATGACACGCTGCTGTAGAGCAATGACGTATGTCTCCATCAACCCTTGGAGGACCCGTGGAGTTTATCACACTCTGGGACCTTATTTTTATCTAATGTTGACATATAGCTTCGTTAACATTTAATGGTGATTCAAGATATCACCGAGCACCTTGCAGAGAACAGTGCGAATACCCCTCCCTCTTGCTGATAGGTATTGAATTAATGATTCTCAATGACGTATAGTTTCGATTTAAATGTCTTGACATTTTATGATACAAGTCCCAGTATCATGAAAGGGCAGGTCTTCTGACGTACCCTACCTATCCAGACGCGCAGGATGGCATCACAGCAGAGAACCATCACACGATGCGTGATGTGATACTTCTCACACATCACACGATGTCGCGCTTACATAATACTATTGGAAAAACACTGCTGAGGTGTACCTGGAGAAATCGGTGACGGGGTGTGGGAGAGTGGGGGGCTGTACTTTGAGATATAGAGAAGAGGCAGGAGAAATGGAAGGGGCTGAACTTTGACAAATGTGGGGAAGGGGCTGGAGGGAAGAGGGGGAGGGTTGGGCTAAGCTTGAAGGAATTGGTGAGCGGGTAGGAGACAGCAAAGGGGTTGGACTTGGAGCAATAATGCACGGGGCAAGAGAGAGGGGCGGGCCCAACTTGGAGCATATGGAGAAGGACGAAATATGAAAATGCTTGTGGGAAATTATTAACAATAGCGCGTATTGAAGACGTAATAAAAAATATTTTCCATCAAATTTTATAGGTGTACATATCAATTTGGTGTGTAATACCATCGTAACCATTCATGAGAAACGAAAAACAAGAAAATAAAATCTGAATAAATGTTACCGAGATACATCGGTAGAAACAATAAAATCATTCATGAACAGCTTGCCAACGAATAACAGTGAATGATCTACTAGAAACGCATTGATGAGGTAACTGCGGGGCAGTGCTTTCATTTCAGCTTGAAGCTTGGGTAAACGTAAACTTTAATAAGATCTATATATTATATTTGCGGGGACTATTGCTCTGGAAAAGTAAGTGAAATACTGGTATGGATATCCGTAGATTATTTTTGAGATTTTAGATGCATTTCGAATATATGTATAGTAGCAACGAAAGTTTCCTTTTCATTTATTCATTTATGAATAAAATGTTCTCTGCAAAGTATTCATGCACTTTATATCTTCAATTGAAGTTATCGAAACAGATAATCACGAGCAGCATTGCATGGGAGTATCCAAGACCATTAATGCAGAGACTTGCCATGGTGAGAAGCATGTTCCCGCTATTTTGCTCCTTAAACCACAACAATTACATTGATTTTTCTCTTCCTATTTCTATGCTGGATATCCTGTGCTTCCTGCGCTGGGCATTTTCTTTGTTATGTTAAAGGTTTCTCTTGAATACCCAAACTTTGGAGATGTCGTTATAAATGAGTTACACCATGTGAATTAGTCTATCATATGATTCGTTAGTCTATTGTAAGTTACACCATGGTGAATTAATCTAGCATAAGTTACACCATGGTGAATTAATCTAGTATAAGATACAACATGGTGAATAAGTCTATCATAAGTTACACCATGGTGAATTAATCTAGTATAAGATACACCATGGTGAATAAGTCTATCATAAGTTACACCATGGTGAATTAATCTAGTATAAGATACACCATGGTGAATAAGTCTATCATAAGTTACACCATGGTGA
>SDVV010035125.1:0-11097 GCA_016164225.1 Gammarus roeselii
CCAGAGGTGCAGCTGATTTATCAATCAGCTTAGGTGCTTGCCACCAGAGGTGCAGCTGATTTATCAATCAGCTTAGGTGCTTGCCACCAGAGGTGCAGCTGATTTATCAATCAGCTTAGGTGCTTGCCACCAGAGGTGCAGCTGATTCTTACAACAGCTGACAGAGGCAAGTTAGAGGAGCTCACGAGTGTAGATGTGGTGCAGCTCACGTGGCTGGCAGAGCAGCGTATGGAGGGCCAACACCAATGGGATGGCACAGGACGCTAGGGTGGAACTGGCATGTCGCTGACTCATACGAAGCAAGCACAGCGGCTCATGTGCAATGTCAACCCTGAGGAGGCCTCAAAGACTTTGAAAAGAATAGATCGAATAATGCCTGCTGGTACGCAATGCTCAACTGTAAGGAACAAGAGGATGATTTACGTGCAGCTAGTCCGTCAGAAGAAAATGTTAGTGGGCGGATGATTGACTTCTGGAAGGCAATTAAAAATCTAAAACTGAAAGATAGCTCTGTTTCTCAATTTGTATAATGGCATAACAGGGGAGGGAAATATTGCTGATATGTGGCATGACAATATTGATGGTATTATGAACGGTGTCAACAACAACACTGACTCGTTTTTTCCTAATGAGTCCTTCAATCGGGAAAGTGATGAAGGTGATGTTTATATGTGAGAACTTAGGAACGCTGTCAAGAAATTAAAAAATGTCAACGCTGTTGAAAGGATGGTGTACCTGCGGAAGTATTCAAGTATGTTCCTGTTCAACTTTTTTTTGTTACGTCTATTTGCTTTACTGGCTGCCTCAAACTGAATCACCTTCCTATGTTACGAATGGATTTTGTCGTAAAACTTATCATAAAATCTAAGAGAAAATGTGCGTAGATTAAAGTAACCGCAAACTATTATCAATTGTCATTGCCACCACAAAGCTACTAGAAATATTTATCCAGAACAGGCTTGGACTGAAATGGCATCACACGGTAAATAACGATAACTTACTTCGTCAGGGGAGAGTCACCTAGGCACATCGGTTTTTTGGGTGATAAAAAAAGCATTTGGTTGTAAAAAACTTATTGAAAGAGGGGCACCAATTCACCTTGTTAACCTACTAAAGTATTGGCACCAGCAGCAAGAATGTGTGATACGATATGGAAGTTCAATGTCAAATCCGTTTTAAATAACTAATGGGATTAGGCAATGAGGCCTGCTCTCGCCTCTCCGTTTCAATGTGTTTGTAGACAGCTTACATGCTCGGTTATCTTTTAGCAGTGTTGCGTGTCACATTGATGGCTGCCGCATTAACGTGATTAGCTTTACAGGCGACATGGTCCTGCTCATCCCCATGTGGATGCGTTTCAGACGATGCTAAATATATACGAGACTGAGGCCGCGAAACAAGACATCTAGTACAATACTAGTAAATCAGTGTGCTGCTAGTGAAACCGCCCAACCAGAGGTTCCAGTACAGAACGGGCGGTGTACTTCACGGGACCCCGCTGGATTATGTGGCTGGTTTCCTTCAGTTGGGGTAATTAATAACAAACAACCGTTGTGATGATGACGATATCTCTAAACCACACCGGAAGTTGAATGCTGTTGGCAATTATCTTATAAGAAAACTTAACTTTTGCACAACGGCTGTTAAGCTGCAGCTCTTTAAAACGTATTGTTATCCTATCTACTGTTAACTCTTTGTGGTGTAAAGTTACGAGGGTTACTATTAGCAAATTGCGAGTAGCATACATTGCCATGTTCAGGAGACTGGTTGGTGTCTCAAGGAGATCTATTGATTGCCTAGTATTGCCTAGTATTGCCTAGTATTTAGGCACGCATGTCACAAATTAAATCTATAAAGTGTTGTCATGTATTTCAATACTGATCCGTCTTCGCATGTGCTTTTTTTGTGACGTAATTTGGATGCATTGGTATGGATGATTTTGTTAAACTTGTTTTCTGTTGTAACCAGTATTGTATCAGCGAATGCTTCAATAAAGATGATAATAATAATTGTTATTATTAAATTTACCACATGTCACCTGGGCTGAAATAACATTTAGCATAGGTGTTTATATGTATGAACTATATTTATATCAATTGTTCCAGAAAAGTTTTATTTAACACATTCGTACATTTCTCGAGAAGGACCAATGGACAAACACATTTTCTACGCAAACAGAACTCCAGGAAATCTGTCTGCCGGGCATGAGAGTGGCTGATCACACTAACGCCTCTGCTGCAACAACTCTGACCTCTACAGCAACAGGCGGCCAATTCTGAAATAGGAATGATATTCATGCTACATAACAATCACCATCAACACGTTGGATATGTTAGTTTCAGCTTATCATTGTAGATTTAGAATTTGTTCTAATCAATGAAGGGGATACCAAGCCGATGGGTTGATTACACATTATACGACCTGTATTAGACAATACAGGTCTCGACCTGTATCGATGCCTGTATTGGCCATTGCCTAGACACTCTCTTGCTTGTGTCGTCCGTGGCCCAGACCGTCTCGAGACCTGTATTGTCCATTGCCTAGACACTCTCTTGCTTGTGTCGTCCGTGGTCCAGACCCTCTCGAGACCTGTATTGTCCATTGCCTAGCCACTCTCTTGCTTGTGTCGTCCGTGGCCCAGACCCTCTCGAGACCTGTATTGTCCATTGCCTAGCCACTTTCTTGCTTGTGTCGTCCGTGACCCAAACCCTCTCGAGACCTGTATTGTCCATTGCCTAGCCACTCTCTTGCTTGTGTCGTCCGTGAGCCAGACCCTCTCGAGACCTGTATTGTCCACTGCTTAGACCCTCTCTTGCTTGTGTCGTCCGTGACCCAGACCCTCTCGAGACTCCTGTATTGCCCATTGCCTAGACTCTCTCTTGCTTGTGTCGTCCGTGGCCCAGACACTCTCGAGACCTGTATTGTCC
This sequence comes from Gammarus roeselii, assembly GCA_016164225.1. Classification (NCBI taxonomy): domain Eukaryota; kingdom Metazoa; phylum Arthropoda; class Malacostraca; order Amphipoda; family Gammaridae; genus Gammarus; species Gammarus roeselii. The sequence continues at coordinate 2,928 of SDVV010035125.1, forward strand.
ATTGCCTAGACACTTTCTTGCTTGTGTCGTCCGTGGCCCATACCCTTGCTATGCTTGTATTGTCCACTGCCTAGACACTCGCTCGATTGTGTCGTCCATATCCCAGGCCCTCTCTAGAGCCTGTGTTATCCATTGCCTAGACACTCCCTTGCTTGTATCGTCTATGATAAAGATCCTCTCTAGGCCCGAAAGGTCCCTGACGCAGACCCACTCTAAATATTTAGTGTCCATGGCCCTCACCCTCTCTAGACCTGTGTTGTCCATAGCCGAGACTCCCTCTTGTCGTATTTCGGCCTCTCTTTAAAATCCTGGGAAGTCCTCAGTAGTTACAATTCCCCCGAAACCTACAAAATCAGGCCCTAGTACACTGAAACACATATGCTTCTCGTACAAAACGCTGAAATGGTTCACCGATTGCAAAGAGGCCTCCTAATCAGAATATGACGTGATGAGCATCTGTAGATTCTGCCACGCTGAGAGGCAGAATGCAGTTCTGACGAAAAAAAGTGAGAACCTAAAAAGATAACTCAAATCTCTGCATCGGCAATTAGAGGACTTCAATGAAACCCTGCAGCAGAGCATCGTCTTCTTCTGCTTCAAAGTGGAAGGCCTAACTGAAAGTTTTCATGCACACCAACCAAGATCGGGGATCTTGAAAAACCAAACGAGGAACTCCGCATCAAACTTGCCCTGACGCAAATCGAGAAAGTTGCGGAGACCCCATCTGCACCAAACAGAGCCAGTGACCAAAATCATCGCCAGACCCCGACCGACCCTCCCCAGAAAGAAAGGGACACGGCGGAGGACTGCTTCAAACTTCAAAAAACTTATAGCACAAGATGGTGAGCAGAAAAACAACAACTGGAGAGCGTCCTCTGCAGAACTAAGGCAGCAAGGACCTCGAAGAGGACCAGACTGATGGAAAACCTCCACTAGTAAGCTTCAAGGAGACAACCGTGGACACACGAAACAGCATGGCAGGCTTCGATCTCATCACAATGCAACACAGACAACACCACCTTGGTGGATGAACAACACCTGGAGAAACAACACTTCCAGTGACCCCAGGAACTGAGCAAACTCGCAAAGTAACGTAACCAACTCTGGAACCCACCCGGAACAGGTACGAGCGTTCGGTGAGCCATCGTCGAAACCGCTACTCCCAACAAACTCAAACCCAAATGAGCTCACCGACGACCTGGTTGGGACACAATAGTGCGGAGACTTGGCCCTTATTCCAACCGTATCCCGGAATCGATGCCAAGTGCTGGTTTTTCCCGTATCATAAGAGCTGTATCTAACATGACTTTGGAAAAACGCAGCTCGCTCATTGTGCTAGCAGGAGGGCACGACCTTTCCTACGCAAGGATCGAACCGGCCTAACCGAGCTCTTCATGGCAAACTCCACTGCCCTGATAGATACGGTAAAGGAGAAGAGCAACAAGGGAATCATGGTTGACCTTCTCCCTAGCTTCAACATCTCCAGGGAGGCACACGGCAAAGCCATCGCCGTAAATAGGATGGCGGGGGAACTGTGTAGTACAACCGAAATCAGATTCGTAAGCCCGTGGAACTCTTTTATAAATAAGACGGAGCTTTTCATGCGGGACGGTGATCATCTCAACGATACCGGATCGCTCAAGCTTGCAGACATAATAAACTTGAAATTGTATGAAAAATTAGAGAAACCCAACAAACAAGGAAACTCCAAACCCACGGAAATACACCCATCATACCTCACAAGGTGGATAGTGGCACTCACAACAGAGAGAACGCAACAAGCAACCAAAACAACTGCGGAAAACGTAACAGGAAGAGTAAGAAGAAAATACCAAATCACAGGGTAACTCATCAAAGCTGACGCCAGAAAAACGGAGACCATCACTGACTCCAACAATGACAACGTGAGTCATACCGAGACTTCTGACTTAGAGATTGAGATCTCTGACTCGAAGACCGAGAATTCAACGACCGCAGGAAACTCCGCGGTGGTCACCAACACCACCACTACCGACATAATAGATAGACTCGGATATGTTATCAGCTCTAACGACATATCCAACTCTAGAGACAGCGACAGCAGCAAGGAATTATACGAATCAGACCCTAATATCTCGGGCACCGAGACGGTGGTCCCATCAGGAGAGATCTCAGATACCGAAACAATCACCCCGACGGAAGAAGCCTCGTCAATGGAAACGGGGCTCCCCCAAATGATGATGACGCCAACCCAAACAGCAGCGGGGACGAAACTGACACAGACAACCGCGAGGGCAGTGATGAAAGCGGTGACTTGGGCGGCAGGAGAGATAGCGAGGAGGACGACATTTGTCCTCAAGCACGTTAACCACCTCCCCGTGAAAATCAAGAAGAACCACTGCGTCAGGGAAACGAGAGCCCATCCGAAAAGCCGAAAATAACGTAGATGGCCTCCGGATGCTACTACTGGATCAGGAGCCAACAAGCAGAATTCCGCTGCCTTGTTGCTTCCGAAATGGCTGACATGATAGGCATCATGGATACCTAGATTCGAACAGAAGGAAACTATTTCTAAAGCCAGTTAGAACTAGAAGGGTACATCTTCTTCACAAGAGACCGTCTTGCCAGATGGGAGAAGGTGTCGCAATCTATGTGCAAAATCACCTTAGAGCCACTCGCAGTACCATTGACACCCTACACGCGATCATAGGTGTAGAAATCGAGGGCACAGCCAGAACGGTGTGCGTGTGCCTCGTGTACCGCCCCCCCCCCCCCCCCCCCCCACCAAACCATAGAGACCAACCAATCCCTAAACGAGCTCCTCACAGCTAATCCGAAACAGGGTAGCAGTGATCATGGGGAACTTCAACTCCAACGTTGTCTGGGAAACCGAAAGGCGTAGACGGAAGCAGACTGGTTGAGTTCGCAAATGATAACCTCTAGCAATCAAGTCCGAAATGGGTCAATACAGGGATCCATGCTGTCATGACTACACAAGAGTGAGCATATCGATTCTTCAATGAGAACCTAGCAGAACGACTTTGGAATGGACGCAGGTAACTAGGCAGGGTAGTGAAAAGACGAATTAGATTAGCTCAACACAATGAAGAAGCCGAAAGAGTTTTTACATCCATCAGAGCTTCCATCGGTTCACTTAACATGGATCAAGGAAACCTGACCACCTCAAATGTGGAGATAACGAAAGAACTAAACCACCACTTCGTTAGCGTGTTCACTGAAGAAAGTGAAGATGCGATCCCGGAACCCGGAAAGTGAAGATACGATCCCGGAACCCTTCCCCCCTCCAATGCAAAATTAGGAACTTGAAAGCCAACAAATCTCCTGGGTCAGACGGGTTCCTCCCAAGAGTAAGTAAGGCTGTCTCGGATAAAATCGCGCTCATGTCCTAGTGGTCTTCAACTGATCACTAGAAGAGAGGACGGTACCCGATTACATTAAGGTATCTGACGTCACTCCTATTCATAGAAGGGACCGGAAAGCCTCCCATGAAACTACAGACCCATCAGCCTCACCTCAGTCGTGAGCAAAATGTTGAAGTCTATCAGAGCAGACCAAATAGTAAACCACCAAGAGACAAACACTATAATGGGGAACAATAAGCACGGTTTCCGATGTCAAAGATCATGCCTGACCGGCCCCTTACAATTCTTCCTAAACATAATCTCTATCTACGACGACTCGAGGGCTACAGGCATCCTATATCTTGACTTCGAAAAGGCATTCGACAACGTCCCTCACAAGGGACTTCTCACTAAAGTGAGAGCTCCTGGGGTCGGGGTAGAATATCGGAATGGATTGAGCACTGGCTCTCAGACAGGAGACAGCGAGTTGTGATCAACGGTGAAAGCTCATCGTGGGCTCCGGTCAAAATCGGAGCTCCCCAAAGACCAGTCCTGGGTACACTCCTGTTCCTCAGCTATATCAACGACCTAGACTTATGCCTCGTTAGCAAAATATTTAAGTTTGCTGACGACACCAAACTAAGAGCAAACTCTGCGAACCCCACAGCCGTCGAGTATCTGCAACAAGACCTTGATAAAATCGGGGAGTGGTCCAACGGATGGCAATTACATTGAACACGGACTAGTGCACCGTCATGCACATTGGTAGAGCAAACGGATATCCAAACTACACCCTGTAGGGTAATCAGATCTCGCCACCAACCTAGAGAAAGGCCTAGGAATCTACATCAGCGCGGAACTGAAGTTCTCCAGGCAGTGCATAGAAGTAGAAAAAAAGGCTAATAGAGTCCTCGGATACATCGGGAGGCAGTTCAAGTACAGAGACAAAGATAAATTATCCTAACCCTGTACAACACCTTAGTCAGACCACTTCCACGCTCCAGATCCTCTCTAGGCTTGTGTTGTCCATGGCCAAAATCCTCTCTAGGGCTGCTTTGTCTATGACCCAGGCCCTCTCTAGCCTGTCTTTTCCAAGACTTAGGCTCTCTCTTTGCCGGTGTTATTCGTGGCAAGACCTTCGCTGGATATGTGTAGTACAGGATCCAGGCTCTTTAACGGCCTGTGATGTCCATGGTCCAGATCTTCTCTAAGACTGTGTTATCCGTGACTCAATTACTCACACTTCTATTTGCTCATACCCATACCCAATCTAGGTCTGGGTTGTCCCAAAGCCCAGACCCTCTCTAAGCTTTAGTTTTTCGTGGCCCACACTTCTATTTGTCCTTGGCTCAGACCCTATCTAGGTCTGGGTTGTCCCAAAGCCCAGACCCTCTCTAAGCTTTAGTTGTTCGTGGCCCACATTTCTATTTGTCCTTGGCTCAGACCCTATCTAGGTCTGGGTTGTCCCAAAGCCCAGACCCTCTCTAAGATTTAGTTGTTCGTGGCCCACACTTTTATTTGTCCTTGGCTCGGACCCTATCTAGGTCTGGGTTGTCCCAAAGCCCAGACCCTCTCTAACCTTTAGTTGTTCGTGGCCCACACTTCTATTTGTCCTTGGCCCATACCCTATCTAGGTGTGTGTTGTCCCAAAGCCCAGACCCTCTCTAAGCTTTAGCTGTTTGTGGCCCACACTTCTATTTGTCCTTGGCTCAGACCCTATCTCGGTCTGGGTTGTCCATGGCCCAGACACGACGTTGTTGACCATGACCCAGACCCTCTCTAGCTTAGTGTAGTCCATGACCCAAACAAACCCGTTCTTTCGTGCCATGGTCCAGCTGACGAACTCTTCAAAGAGGTGTCGTGATGCAAGTCCCTCGAAGGGTAATGAGGTCCTGGCGGAGAGGGTAGGGAAGGAGTGGGAGGGAAGGAGGGGAAGTAACCTTTTCAGGCTTCCGATGTCAATAAGAAGTTTCACTGATGTATTAATGACGGTATTACTGATGGGTGCCCGAGTAGGCTCATTCTATTGCTCGTCTCATGTAGGAACAGGGACGAGGGGAGTCGGGGGCAGGGGAAATTTTACGGGGGGGAGGGGAGTCGGGGGAAAGGGAAATTTTACGGGGGCGAGGGAAGTCGAAGGCAAGGGAAATTTTACGGGGGCGAGGGGGGGCGAGGGAAGTCGGATGCACGGGAAATTTAACGGGGGCGAGGGAAGTCGTGGACAAGAAAAGATTAAAGGGGCGAGGGAAGTGGGGGCGAGATAATTTTTAGTGGAGTGATGAAAGTCGTGGACGAGGGAAGTTTAATGGGGCGAGGGAAACTGAAAGCGATGAAAGTCGAGGGCGAGGGAAGTTCGACGCGAGCGAAAGAAGTCTGGATCAGAGAAAATCGGAGGCGAGGGAAGTTTTACGGGGGCGAGGGAAGTCGTGGACGATGGAAGTTTAACGGGGGGAGAAAGGTCGGGGTGAGGGATTTACGAGAGCGAGGGATGTATTTAAAGCATTGTCACCACGTGAGGTACACAAATTAAGTTATTTGAATTAAATTTGGAGAGTGTTGGTACTCTTCCGTCGTACTTTGAGCTATTCAAAAAGGAGAATCATCCCTTGCAGTATCCATGTTTAAATGGAGTCATATTTTTGTTGGAGCTGTCCGGATAACAATATTTTTACCGAGACCCGATATCGATACGTAATATTTTCTTTACCGATTTCGTTACCACAGAAACCTGAGAATATCGACACTCTCACCGATACCGATGCTAATTGCTATACTTGCATACCAACTTGATTTTTTGTTGTGTAAATACTCAAATAAATTAATAAATTGGCATATATTTATTTCCATATAATTGAAGTTATGTTCGCTGAAAGGGTTTAATAAGATTGATTATCTTTGGCGATGGATGTGCCTAAATAACTCCCAGTGACAATGGTATTTTTATTTACCTGTTATAACATTGCATCTCTTATGGACATTTCCACTTGAGTAAAGAAAAAATCCTAAATCAAAATCAAAGTAGTTTGTTTTTTGTGTAAAATATAATTGAAGCAGAAACTCAATTCCACCTTAAACCAAAGCACAGCTCATCCCAAGAGATGGGACCTGCTGGCAATGAAATTTTAAATCAGGCCCCCCAAAAATATAAATATTTCTTTCATCTACTCATGGACACCATTTTTCATGGTAACTTTAATATAATACATTATTTATTCTCAACTTCTTATCTCCAATTTGTTTGCAGTACATAGCTGTATCAATATTTAATATAGCTACTGTGGCATCGAGAAAGTACCTACCATTTTTCCCGTTTCCGATAGCATTAATGGCTCCGATACCTACCGATACCGATAAGGACACCGCTCCCTACCGGTTTCCGATGCTTTGGCACAGCTCTACTTTTTCTGTGAGTAATAATGATGAGATTCTATTCAAGCAACTATAACCGAGTGTGTAGGACGTTGTACCATAACATTGCGTGAGGTGCAGCAGGCACAGTATCCAGCTCATCCTAGTCAATAGTATCTGTAAACAATACTTGTTTTTCACTTGCATCTATCATACAGACAGTCTAGGGGAGTTTGATGAGTAGAACCGGGCTGGCGCACATGCAGAGTTTACTTGTGTCTGTGTAGTAGTCTGTGTTGGGACCTTCATTGTTTCTTGTAAACATTCCGGGCATCTGTGGGGTGCTGCATCCCAGTTTTGCCTCCTCATTTGATGACTACGGTTAGTTGTTCATTATAAGGCAACATCTTCCACTATGAGCTGTTGCAGGTCATCCTTGTGGAGATCTACCGCTGGTCAGTGGCATACAACATGGTCTTCAAAGGAGGCAAGTTTGAAGGGCTTAGATACACTACCTCAGGAGAGGCGGTATGAATGCCGGGATCCAGAGGGACACTGAACACAAATTAAATAAAAAATCAGGGCCATCGGAGTTGAGATGAGGACACGCCTGTTTTCAACATCCCAATAAGTGAGGTTGCCACCAGTGGGAGGCGGCGTATTCTCCTCACCTCCTTGAAATGGAAAGTTTTTTAAATGCTGAACTCTACCAGCCATCAATGTGGCTGCCATCTGTGGTGCCTGACTGAGTCATCTGTGGTGCCTGACTGTGTCATCTATGGTACCTGACTGTGTCATCTGTGGTGCCTGACTGTGTCATCTGTGGTGCCTGACTGTGTCATCTGTGGTGCCTGACTGTGTCTGGCAACATTAGGGATTCTGTAGGCTGTTCACAGAATGTTTTATTCAATGTGTGGCGTGACGTGCAGTCTGCTTGTCATCCAGTGTGCCGTGGGTGTGCAGAATTTTCTTGTGTAGTGTGTGGTGGGTAGAACCTGGCAGGCACAGGTGTAGAAGAGTTTACTTGTTTTTCTATGTTTGGTGAGACGTGTGGAGTGAACCAGTGACGCGGTGGGCCGTGTGACGTGCAGAGTTTACTAGTGTGATGGTGTGTGGCATGGCGTGCAGAGTATGCTTGTTTGGCGATGTGCCATGCGACGTGCAGAGATTTTGGGTCGGGGGATATGTGGCGTGGCGTGAAGAGTATACCAATGCGTTGGTGTGAAACGTGGCGTTCAGAGTTTACTTGTGCAGCGTGCGTAGCGTCACGTGGAAAGTTCAAGTTTGTGGCAATGTGGCATGTGGCGTAGAGAGCTTAGTTGTGAAGCGGTTCTGGTGATGAGCAGTGAGGCGTGTACAGTGTTTACAAGGGCGGTGGTGTGAGGTGTGGCGTGTACAGTGTTTACAAGGGCGGTGGTGTGAGGTGTGGCGTGTACAGTGTTTACAAGGGCGGTGGTGTGAGGTGTGGCGTGTACAGTGTT
>SDVV010035126.1:0-11097 GCA_016164225.1 Gammarus roeselii
TTGGGGCTCTGAAGCAGGGTAGGTAGTGTGTTATTCCTCCTTACTGCCATCCGGGGAGTGCTGGGATCATATGGTCTCAGCGCCTTAGGAGTTCCTGTACCTCCTGTGGCACCCGTACATACCATAGACGTTCGCCGCGTAAAGGACTTTGACTTTGCGCAGTAGTAAACCTTAACTTGAACATTGGAAAAGAAGAAAAACAAAGACTAACTTGATGCAGCACTGTTTGCTGGTTTGACATTCGGCGCCAGAAGGACGATGACTCCAGCGCGCTAGAAAGCCTCGTCACTCTAATCTAATCTAATCTAGCCCCTTCGCTCCGCCCCGTTTTGTCGTCTCCGACACGCTGGGGATTGCGGTGGTAACCCAAGAAATTTTTCGGTCTTTGGCAACGGATTTTGTGAACCCAAGAACTCAGCGTGTCATTCCGATGCAGTCACATCCGACCTAACATACACTTTTTTCAGACCTGGGCGGGAACTTAGCATTTCCCTCGGTAGTTAGATGACTGAAGACTTTTCTTGACACATTGGTGTAATTAATGGTTTAGAATTGTCAACTCCTGAAGTGAAACCCTCACGATGCCCAACTAATATTCGTTTGTCCTCGATCACGCGCTAGGAATCTTGATCGCTCAAATCATTCCAATCTTTTCCTAATGACTATATTTTTAATGAAGTGAAGAGCCAAATCAAACTCTCAGACTTCTGATGAAATTGTTCCACTGATTGCTGACTTGACGCTCGACGCCAGAGCGGCATTGACTCGAACGCGCTCGACAGAAACGTCCGTTCATGTGAAATATATGGGAAACCCCGGCCGCTCTATTTATTCAAATCTTATCCCCTCCAGTTGGTGACTCAAACGCCGCTGGCGGTTGGCTGGAGTTCCTACCCTTCAGCAGCGGTAGTGGAGGTGGGACCGTGTATCTGGTACTGGCCGGTGCAGTGGCGCTAGCGCTGTTGGTGTGGTGGTACCGGGGTCGACACCACAGACCCAAGCGACGGTGTAAGATCATCAAGAAGTACTTCAAGGCCGCAGTCAACAACTGGTTCACCACGGTCTGATGAGATAATTTGATGTCCCTTGGGCAGTAACTACCAATTAGGAAGAAATTTATGATGTCTGTGGGCTAGGAACTGTTGATGTAGAAACTTTTGATGTCTATTAGCATGAAACTGTTGATGTCGATTGGTCAGGAACTATTGATGTTTTATCTAAAGAAATATTGATTTTCATTGGATAATGCCGTTGCTGTTCTTTGGAAAGAAACCGTCTATGTCCGTCAAATGGGTAGACGCGTTGCTGTACGCAAGTAGGAAACGTTGATGACTACTACTAATCGACGTTGATATTGATTGCCAGATGAGTCTTCTATCCATTTGACAGAAACAGTTGAACGTCAACAGGCACTGGTAGCAATAGTATCCTAACCTTCTCATTGTAAAAACTCAATTGTTCTAAATTCATTACAGAGCTCGTCGGGTTTTGAATGTGCTGGTTGCGGTCATCCATTGTTTCTATGATTGATACCTGCCTGCCTGTAAGGTGAACAAAAGGCTATCATTCCACGTACAGGGTCCCTTGTTCTAAAGTTGTTAAGAGTAGGGTAGTATATGTTACTCGTATCGCACGTCTGTATTTAGAAGCATACGATCCGTAAGACGCTACATACACAGGGGTCCCTGATGTTTAAACGCTCTGGACCTGATTATAGCGCGAACTGCTCAGCCCTGCTCTCTCAGAGACTGACGAGGACGTGTTGCATTTGTCTGGTGCACCAATGACATTGACTCTGCTGGCCTAGTAAAATTGGTCACTGCAATTTTATCACTCACGTTTCTACTCTCATTATTATTATTTCATATTTTTATATTAAGTTTTTTATATGGACTATGGGCGATTGGGGAAAAGATTGATGAAAACATAGGTGAGTGGGCGCAGGTTTAAAGGAAGATGGAAGGTGGGTGAATGCATGGTGTGAAGCGGGCTTTATGAAGGAGAGACATCAGTGTGGAGGTAGCGAGCAAGCGTTCAATGAGCAGGAGTGACTGGATAATGAAGCGGGCTTTAGGAAGGAGAGACATCAGTGTGGAGGTAGCGAGCAAGCGTTCAATGAGCAGGAGTGACTGGATAATGAAGCGGGCTTTAGGAAGGAGAGAAATCAGTGAGGAGGTAGCGAGCAAGCGTTCAATGAACTGGAGTGACTGGATATTGAAGCGGGCTTTAGGAAGGAGAGAAATCAGTGAGGAGGTAGCGAGCAAGCGTTCAATGAACTGGAGTGACTGGATATTGAAGCGGGCTATAGTAAAGTGAGACGTCAGTGCGAAGGTAGCGATCAAGCGTGCAATGAACAGGAGTGACTGGATAATGATCGTGAATGGATAATTTTGACGCAGCCCTGATGCGTCTCCCACCTTTGACGTCTCATTGAGATACTGGATGGACGTGGGGAAGGAGGGGTAGGGGAGGACCCGGCAATTTTGATGCAGCAGGGGTAAGCCAGTCGAAGCTGTCGGGCCCTGCTGAGAGTGATCTCGGACTTCACTCCTGACTCCGAAGGGGGTTTTGCGGAGTCCTGGTCGCACCTTTTATGGCTGGTATGCGGCTAAGTGATGATATGCGTGTGAGTGAGTGCATGAGATGAGTGTGAGGTGCGTCATGCCGTCGGCCACAACCCCTTCTCTCCTTTTTTTGGGGGATTCGGCCTGCGTCTGTATTTGTATATTAAATATAATGGAAATTTGACAATTTCGTGTTATTATGGATTTTTTTTCAGCCATTGTTTGGTCTACCTGGCTTGGTGGGTCATGGTTTAACCAGTTTTCGGACTTTTTTATTTTTCGATCTTAATATAAAGATATATCTGATAAGAATTTATCTGTTGATTACTTCGTTCATTAGCCTTCACTCCAAAGCGATATAAATTTCTGTCCCTCTAATCTAATCAGAATAATTTTCTAGTCCTTGTGAACTGTGAGGAATATTGTTTGTGATCGAACAACTTGGGGATTGCAGCTCATCAATGCACCACACTAGAAAGCCTTGACACTCTAATCATCAATGCACCTATTGTGTGCCAGCTCTGGGAACACCTCGATATACCCGCTGACTAACTAAGAGTTATGTTGTGCGTCACCAGCTCAAGTTATGTTTATAATAGTGTTGGCACTTCTGTTGTTGAGAGTAAGTGAACTGTGTTTGCAAGCATTGTTTTAAAATCAAACTATTCTGGAAAAAATCGGAACATCAGTTCGTTTATTATTTGTTGCGAGTGCTCTTGTGCGCCTGATATTATGAGGTTGGAGCTGTCAGATGCGCGAGCTTGCCTTTCATTGACAAACCTTAGACCGAGTGTGAGTTTCATCTTTGCTGTGTCATTAATGGTTTTTGTATCCCATTTCTCGTTTAACGTTCAATGCTCATATTTCAGGAATTAGAGTCCTCAGGTAATGGTAGGTAAATTGTATTGTACTGAAGATGTTCTATTTCAGTTGTGGTGGTGGTGGTCCAGCCACCACGACTCATTACCAAGGCCTGGCAATCTTTTATGGCACTTTTTGATGATACTTTTAATCATAAACATTTTATAACCGCAGGATCTGGGAAGTGATTTTGTCGATGATGAGGTAACTGTTACAGTTACTTCGCCTCAGTCTTATCAAATAATGCATATTTTTATTTGGCAACGGCATAAATCTGGGGCCTCTTAAAGTTCAACAGCATGGCCGTGAAGAATCGCCTACTTACAGTGGAAAGTGCTGGGAAAGATGTACATTCAAATCACCTAAAATTGCGCGATGAGGTGAGTTTGTCAGATGCTATTTGCATTGGACGAAGGGATCGGTAAATAACTTGCACTATCCAGGTATTAATAGTGTTGAGCACTGCACAGGGACTGAACGTCGAGAGAAAATGATTGTTTATGAAGCGACACTTTTTTCATGAAACCCTAATCACTGTTTTCCGCTATCAACAGTTCTGTTGCAACAGATGCAAGTGAAATACTCAATCAAAAATTCATATCAAGTGGAAAATGTCGGTTTGTTTGCTATATATTTAACGATCTTCAAATTATTGTTCGTTCGCTACTGTGTATAAAAGTGTGCACCCAACAGACAAGAGTAGGGGTAGTAGGAAACCCGGAGGAAGAGACACTGATACGAAGAGATTGGAGTAGATCATAGACCGTAACCTCGTGAAACAAAGTAAACCTCTCCTTAAAAAGATTTAGTGAGTATGGTATCAAGCACTGGGATTGCGAGTGTTTTTTTCCCTACGCGGTCTGTTAAAATTAACATTTCAAAGGAAAAAGGAGTACCCTTGCAAAAATCGCTTTGTCACAGGCTGTGAAAACTACTTTAACGTGCACCTACTGAGAATGAATATCAATGCAAAATATGTTGCGTAATTAAAGTTGAAACCATAACCTTTCTATTGTTATTATCACGGTTATACTCGTCTGATACCTAATATTTATATAACTAGTTATTGTTATGTAGACAAGGGTAGATACTGTTATAAACTATGTGACTACGGTATGGGAAGCTGCCTATTTAATTAATATTTTTTTGCGAACAATGGACTAGTGCCTAAAGAATGTGTTGTCTGTTAATGTCAGGACGAGAACTTGACTCTTTTTTTCTCAAGTTTTTCTGAAAAGCATGAGCAATAACTCCGAAGTTGTGTTGTTTGAGATTAGCACTACCATGTGTTTGTTTTATGGTCTAGTCTTCTTTCAATGTTTTAATTGACAAGCAAAAATACTGATGTACTGAACAGTTTTAACAGATGTTTGTTGAAAATTGCCACAGGGAACATAAATCATAACAAATAATGCTGCTTAATGAAGGTCTAACGACGCCCAGGTTGGTAACTATATAAAAGTAGCTTCTTGATGTATTATTTCGTTGGAGATTAACCTTTTAATCTAAACTCAGACAACCCCTTTATAAATGGTTACGAACTATCACTTATGTAATGTATGACGTCACGAATTCTCTGCTGTTGCCCAATTAATTACGTCTTTGAGTGGTGCTGCGCCCTACGGAGCAGTGCACAAAGAGTAACGCTCGAGCTTCAGTGGAGGAGGGAAGTCCCTTAATGTAATCTATCATTGATTGGTGTAGGAGTTCTCAACTGCAAATTTGGGATCGCACCCTGCCGGTGAGCACACCGAGGCTGACGCAAGAACTCCAATGGAGACTGACCTCCCTTAATCTAATGTTAACTTCTAATTTTGTGTTTGGCGCTCCTAGTCAATCGACTCTATAGCTCTTGTGACCCGATCACTAATCTAATCCTTTCAGAAGTCATCAATGATGCTCAGTTGAATTCGATTTGTTAGGTTTATGGATCGCACGGAGTCACGGCCTAATCGGGAGGGGGGGGTTGAACAACCTTTTTCTCTTCAGACTCCCCTCTTCTTCACCCTACACTATCTCTCCTTTTTCCCCCCATCCTAAATTCGCTCAATTTTTATTTACCTGATTCGCATCTTATGATTAAGTTCAAATTTCCTTTGACTCATCTCAAACGCCTTTTCAAAAACTCCTAATAGTCGTTGCACACAAACACACACACACACACACGCACGCGCGCGGATACAGACACAGACATGCACACTGAGACACGCACACTGAAACGTACACATACCGGTTCTAACTATTCTCCTTTCGGGTGGCTAATAACCGCCAAGTTGTGCTGTTTCTTTCATGCAACTTTTCCTACGACTCTTCCTTCTTCTTCTTTCCATTCTTGCTCTTCTCGTGAGTGAAATTCCCTACACCTAGTGTAGATCTCATACATGGGATCCTCGTTTTCTGTCTCTTCTTCATCTTCCCCCAATGCAGATATTGGGTCGCATAATCCCGGCACCTTAAGGATGGCTGCGAATCCTTGGGACGCTGAAACTGGGTAGGTAGTGTGTTAATCCTCCTTACTGCCACACTGGTATCGTTGGGACCATATGGCCTCAGCACCTTAGGAGTTCCTGTGGCACCCGTACGTACACCATCGACGTTCGTCACGTAAAGGACATTGACTTCGCGCAGTAGTAACCCTTACTCAAACGCAAAAAGAAAAAAATATATCAAACGTGATGCAGCACTGCTTGCTGGTTTGACATTCAGCGCCAGAAGGACGATGGCTCCAGCGCGCTATGAAGATCGCCACTCTGGTCTTGATTCGAACCGCGTCTTACGTTTGGATAGCAGTTGCTTTGCCATCTACACCAAGGCTAACTTTAACCATCTAGTATTGCTAATATTTTTAATTTCTAACTATCGTATCGCATAATTTTTTATTGGTAATGTCTAGTTACTACTCTAACTAAATTCATGTTTTAGTTGATAACTTATCTAACTTTTATGAATTATTCGTTGAGGATTAGCTACCTCGTTCATGACATCCTCTCAAACTCGGTGGCGGAGCATTGTATTCAAAATTATTTCTCCTCGTTTCTTTTTGTCCCTGGGAAGAGCGGGCCAATGGCTGTTAGCTGTCATCAAACGGCAGTTGCCTCTAATCACGTCTGCCTCAGTTCATTGTCGTATTATTATTATTTCTGCGTCATGTTCTTGACAGATTTTATGTATGTGAGAACCGCTGCCGTTCAATTTTAGAACATAGATCTTTTATGCCCGTCATTGGTGTATGTGGAATGGGAGACATGGCCGTCTAGGTGTTTGTGGTGACCGAAGTGGTTATGGGGTGACCCTTTGGATGTTGACCTAATTTCTTTTCCTTCATTTTATTTTTCACAATGCTTTGCAAGGTCTTATTAACCGAAATGAGATTGGGGTGTAAAGGAAATGTAAGGACGATATCGACTCTTGTCATCGTCCCAATTTAACTTTACAACCTCTGCGTTACTTCGGAGCAGGCTCTTTGAGGGCAGATTTTCAGCTTCCATTGCGGAGGCTCTCCTTCTTCGACTCCACCGCAGCAGGCTTTCCTTACTTGGTCGGGATAATCTGCTACCACGACTTGAACTAGCGCGACGGCGTGAACAGCGGTGGTCTTCAACTAAACTCTGATAGTCTATGGGATGGGCATGGCAATTTCTCTTAGATGCCGGTGTCTCTTCTTTGATCGTGGGCATTATCAGATATTGAATCATTAACACTGGCCTAATGATTTTAACGTGTGGAGCGTTATGCATCTTACAACTAGGTACATATTAGCGTATCTTTCCTGAAGAAAATGGTTGCTGGAAGAACGGGGTATCAATTGCACTTGAAATCATGGTCACTCTAATCTAAGAAGTTGAGCCCGTCGCTGTTAGTGTTCACTCCCTGCTCCTTCTGCGGTAGAATAGACACGCCGCGTACATCCGTATATTCACTGACATGAGTATGTTGCGAATCTTAATACCGGTGCAGTTCAATATTTTTGATACACTCCCCTGACCCTTGTCGCGGGGCGCTCCCATGACCCGTTGTTGGGGCAAACTGACAAATTTTTGGTTTGTTCATTGTGCATTTAGGTGATTAGTCCTCTTGTAGTATCTAGTCTTTTACAATACTTTTATACGAGTCAACCGATATAGTTTTGCACCATTTGGCTGAAACTCAATTAGGACGTGTCCGAGGATAAAGGCCAGTTTGCATTATTTCGCCATTTCTCTGGTGCGGGATTGGCCAAAGTTGTCTTCTGTGTAGCTTCGCTGACTTGCAGGCCGTCATATTGTCCTACTTGATTGACAGTGTAGTAAAATGTACTAGGCTAAGTAGCTGACGGAATTCGAATTGATGGCATGATGTGTTTTGTGTGCACTTAGACGTGGAGAGAAGAATGTTCCCCTAGTCCTGTGACAATCGTCTCGTGTTCAGCACATTTTTGTGATTTAGTGTTGCGGCTGTGCCAGTCTGCTTTGAAAAAAATTACTAGATTGTAAAATGGAGCGTAGGATTCGTTTAAAAAAGAAGCTTTCAATACAATGTTTTATTTTGTACACCATGTGGAACTACCTTCTTCATCTGTGGTTATGGCTGTCAACTAATTTTTAGCACATCATATTCGTAATTCGTTCCCATACACATTACCGACAGTGTTCCGCATCTGACTTGGGCCCATAATTTTTAATTGTTTCTAAACGCGATAATTTGAAGCAATAACTTTTTGATTCGAAATGAAACTATATTTTTGTTTGACGGATGCTAAAACATTGATTGCAGGCACCTACCTCTAATTATGTTCCCACGAAACTGCAATGACTTCTCTACGTACTGTACTTTTTATCAATCTTGAATGGCTTTGGTAAACTGTTTTGTTGATCAATTTTTCAGTTTCGTTGATGCTGCTAGGTGATGTATTAGAAGCGGTGTGATTTTTCTTTACCGGCGCGAAGAATGAAGTCGGGAGTTCTGTAGATCTTACGATCTACACAACTACTGTAGTAAAATCTCTTCGGTGACGAAACGTATTATTATAACACCAGTTGCGCCAGTGTCAAGAATCTACTTCTATTCTGTGTAAAGCCGATGTCGACGTGTCCATCGAAGAAATTACGACTCCGTAAATACAACATCGTCACAAAAATGTGATGTAAGGAAATCTTGATCACTGTGATAATTTGTGCACACATGTCAATTAACACTTAGAAATGTATTTTCGTCGATTCAACTGTTGTAGATTTTTTCTTACTAACTGTGTGTTCAATCTCAAACCCCTTGACCCTGTTAGCAATCTTTGCCTATTTCTTCTAGAAAAGTTTTGTGAAGAATACCACAACGGCGTCAAGCCATGACCTTCTTACTTGAGAAAAACACTTGAATTTCAGGATGTGAGGTTTATTGTTGAATAGTTTCTTACTGTGGAGACTCCCTTTATTTAATAGATAGCCAACTGCTGTGATGTGATCACAGTTTCTGATCGTATCAATGTTGAGGAACTGTTGTTGCGGACACTATATCTCACATTGAGAGGGTTGTTGAGATTATTGAATGCGACCTTGGCGATCTCATTTCATTACATGTTTGTACAGCTAATTGTTTGATATTAAATATTGCACGCATGAATGTGTCATTGCCTCAAGTATGTGCTTGACTTTCACTGCAGCCTCTGTGAAACTATGAAGCTGACTCACCTATCTTCAGTGTTCTTCGCTGAAACTGCCCTCCCGCAGGCAGTTCCGGCGAGACTAATCTTTCATCAGCAGTCCTGATTGAACTAAACTCTCACATCAGTCCAATCGAGACCGCTTCCAAGTCAATTGAAGAGGATACGTTCACCCGCAGTTCCAGTGAGGCGACGCGACCATATGGAATCCAGTCACGCTAGTGCTTCTACCGTAGTCCAGTTGTAACGATGGTGCCGAAGAAGTTCAGTCGAGACTATGCTTCCATCCGGAATCCAGTTCAAACGATGCATCCAAACGATGCTCACGGTGAGGCTCCGGTGGGAATGAGGCTCAAATCGAATGAAATGCACCCGGATTAAATTGTATTAAGGAGCCCATATCTACCGGAGTTCTGACGCGAACCTCTGCGCGCTCCTCATGAGGGCGCATCCATACAGAGTCCAGTTAGGATAAGGCCGCCAACCTGGGTCCATTTGAAACACTGGAGTCAACTCCAGTCTGGCATAATCTCTCATAAACTATCACTCATATCGGTCTATGTCAATTGAGCAATGTAAACACAGCAAGGAAGGGTAAGTAATACGATGAATATAAGTACCATGTATATTGTCGATCGTGTTAGTGTTGCAACATAGATAGGTACTCGGCGTTGAGGGTAGTCAGCTTTCATTTACACACTTCTCATAGTATCTATCTCTTGGATATTCACCATAACTTGGTTTGAAGGATGCGTATTCATCATGAAAAAAAAATCAATTGTATTCTAGTGTTCATGGTCACGCATACAAACCGAGCAGCGTGTACTCGCCGAGGACAAGATGCACGAGACGTTGTTCTAGGTACAAGTTTTCTTCCTTACTAACCCGTCTTAATGCAATGTTAGGCCACATTGTTTCAAACCTTTACAAAGTAAATATCGTTTTCCCAACAATAATGATAAAAATGAGTATATACATATTAGCACACCTACGCAGGAACAGGTAGTTAGGAAGTTCTCAAATGGCAGTTCAAGATGAAAACTATCCAGTTCAGTGCTTGGCAGAGCGGACTAGTACGTGGCTATCACATCTGCAGATTTTGATTTGAGCCTCATTTCCACCAGAGCAGACCTCTGCAGAATGTTTCATAGCGGACGATTTCTTATTGAAAAGTTAATTATGAGAAATAATCGTCGATTTTTTCTTCTAGTTAAACAGTTGAATGACAGGCAAATTTGGTAATTGACTAGTTATTTTTGAACTAACAAATAGCTACGGTCCTAATTTCTTATATAATGTGATCGGTGAATTATCTGAAAGTTGCACGACATGATCAGCTCGGAGAGAAATGGAACTAGTCGATGCTTCGATGATTCCGACAGCCCTAATAAGCATTAATTACAAGCTAATTCCAAAGATTGAGTGAATGAATAGACCACATTATGAATAATTAGATGTTTAAATTTGTAGATTTACACACACAATAAACAGATACAGATACTAGGTCGCATCCTCCAGAAAGGGGGGTGGCCGACGGCAAGACGCACCTCACACCCACATACGCTCACATTCACACAGCTTAGCCCTTTTGTACTAAAGAGTCTGGCCGGTAACCCCGCAACACACACTGAGTCACGAGTGCGGTCCGAGGATCCGTTGTCAGCAGCAGGGCCCGACAGTTTTCACTGGTTTACCCCCACCGCGTCGTAATGCCCCCCCCCACCCACGAGCATCCCGACAACGGGATGCCAAAGGCGGGAAAGTACATCAGAGCAGCGTCAAAATCAATCCTTCACAACCATTCTCCACTCACGCCTGTTCATTGCACGCTCTCTCGCTACTTCCATATTCACATCTCTCCTTCCTAACGCCTGCTTCGCACCATACATCCACCCAAACTTCGGTCTAATTGATTGATTTGGGCCTCATTTCCACCAGAGCCTCAACGTGAGTCATAATAGGCTCCCCCGTAGGGCGCAACCGTCGTTGGTCTAGGTAAGTCCACACAACCTCGTGCGTGAAAACATTAGCTTTATC
>SDVV010035127.1:0-11097 GCA_016164225.1 Gammarus roeselii
TATGTTAAACACAATTTTCGAGTTAAAACAACATTTGGGAAACAAACTATATGGTCTAATATCAATATGCTGTTGGATGAATAAAGTTATTTTGAGTCTGTGCCTTCGTATTTGTTTTCAAATGGGAGAACTAATTATGGAAACTAGTTATTATTGAAAATGCGGACCATATTGGAATGAGCACTAGCTATAGCGTAATCAGATTAATTACTGTAAATAATAAGGACAAGATCGAGAATGATAAGTACATTAATTTAACATTGTCAATTAATATTGAAATCACATTGACAACATTTCTTCAAAAGGTTAAACACATATACTTGTTTTACCAGTTATTTATTTCTATCTTCCAGAAAACATGTCATTGGAATTATATTCAATTAAAGAACAATGGAGATAAAATTTTCACCTGATTCATGCATCTTACTTTTCAAGTTAATTCATAGTTTTTATTTGCTGCTTCAGCTACACTTCAAAAAGGGCAGACGTGGGAAAGCAAATGTAACGGAGTGAGGCATACGCAACAAATCAAGGTTACGCATTGCATCTATCTATTCAATGAAAATGGGCAGTGAAAGTTACCTTAAATAACAAATTTGAACTTCGTTTAAATACACTGTCTGAATGAAAAAAAAGAAAAACAGTCCCAAACGGACTAATCAGAGATTATTTTTTGCTCAGTCACTACAACGGTAACTTTTAATTGGAAATCGCAGCTAACCAGGGCCAGCATATGAAGGGGAAAACGGTTGTTGCAATAAACCCACATCATTAATATTCCGGGTAGATTCCCATGTGATATAATATTGCGAAACTATTTCAGTAAGAAGTATTAGGTGGGTAAAATTGATCAGTTAATCTTTAAAGCGATGCAACCCGAATTTTTATATCAACATTCATTTGTTTGTAGGGAGAGATGACATAATCCTCAGGAAGTGTATCTATACCAACGACTGTAGATTGCTGCAGTTGGCCTTCACTCAGATCGTTGGATTGCAGCGACCTATTCCATCAATAGCCAAGGCTTTGCTTGGTTAATCCGCTCCTGATAAGCAACAATTAACGAGGTCTCTTCTACCTAGTCAAAACAGTAATTTTGATGTTCACAAGATAGTGCTATAGAAAATAGGGTTTCTTTATATATACAAACTGTTCAAATATTGTTGTATTTACTCAATATATTGAAGCCTGACTTCGATTCAATGAAAAGGAGTAGAAGCCAGAATGCCTATATTTTACTTGAGGTCAAAATTTTCCCGGCAATACTATGCCCCTCAGCGGCGACAAATAAAACCTAAACTGTAAAAATACAAGGAAAAGTTTTAAAATAACACACAGTTATCAGAAAATAGGTGGGCGGCAAATGTAATAAATTAACAGGGTAGGAAAGAATCACAATTTTGGAGAAGGGATATTGGTCGTTATTTAGCTATGAGATTTAAGTAAGATGTCTCGAGTGACTGCATCGACCAAACAAACATTCAATGATGCTATATTCAAATTCACTTATGAAATAAAGTATATTCTCGATTTAACGAATAGTTTTTGTACATTCCATTAACTGGAACCATTTTCGTGCTGAGGAAAACGTTCATATTAACGTACATTTTAATTTAAATCGGGTCGTGATTTCCGCTAGGTTGAGTGGACACATTTAAACACAACTGTCTAAACACTTCAACAACACATTAACATCTTTAAGAAATATTATTTAAATATGCTGCACGCAGGTATTAACATTCTAGCCGGCACTATGAGCATTGAAAACACCTGTTAGCTGGGGCAACTAAACAACAGGCAAACAACAAGTGATCGTAAGCTGAAGATGTGTCGACTGGATTAAATTTCTACCTTAGCTGTAAACTGCAGTTAAGTTGAATCCTACTCTCGATGAAGCACTTCACCAGAGCATCGAAAATATGCATTCCTGAGTCATCAGTTAACTCTTCTATTACAATCGCACGTAATCTTCTGAAATTTAAATTGTTTAACTTTAATGCACTCGGCACTGCTCTTGATTGTGGGTAGGTTGTGAAGCAAAGTTGCATGAAAACAGCATACGTTCAATGTTACTCTAACCAGAAAAAAATGTCGTTATTGAACTCGGCCTTACATCCGTTCAACAGGAATATTACATCGTATGAGGTTTTAGAAATAATTGACCATAACATTGTCACTTGAACAATTTTTGGTACTCATCCACATACCCGGAACATGATATCTCAACTACAGGAGAAAATTACCGCATTTACAAAAGAAACCTTGACCCGAACGTAATCGAAACTGTTGGAAGAAGTAAGCGACGAACAAAGAGCTAAACGATGGATCTGTTTTCTCTAAGTTTTCTATTGGTATCATCAATGGCAAGCCCAACCCACCCATAAAGCACATTGCATAAAGATCCTCGACGTTCTGCTGTTCAATAATAATTCGCACTTAACAAAACACTCTGAGATTTTGTGTGGATTTTTCCTATGATATAAAAAATTGGTTGAAGTACAAGGGCACTCTATGAATACATTCCCAAGCAGGGCTCACAGAGTAGAAGGAAAGGAACAGACGCGGCAGTTTTGAATGAAGATCAAATTAGACATCGCGCTCTGTGAGAACTCTTTTACTACCTTTTTTACGTGCAAACGGGCTTTGTCAATGAATATGTTACTGTCGGCTGTGGCTTGTCAGGCTTACGATAAATTTAGGTTGTTAACTGTGTTTTTCTTTTGACGTTCAATTGGTCTCTCTATTTTTTTTCAAGTAAAGGTGCTCGCTGGATAAGTTATCAATGTATAAATAAATTATTTTCCTCAACATGTCTGTTTGATTCGTAAATAAAGGTACAATTTTCCACAGTGTTACAATATTTCTGGCCTGCGTTTCACGTAATGGTAATTGGTTAGAATAAAAGAATAAAAATAATTATCAAAAATTTTTAGTAATTCAATCGCGCTGATAATTTTTTTGGTACATCTACAATCGACAAAAACAATTGCTGAGAAGAAATAAAGATATAGTGTAACGAGTCGATGGTGTTTGAAACAAGACGTTGATTTAAAAAGAGGAATGTGTATCGGCAAGTACACTTTTCGCTGCAGAGGAATTTATTGCCATGCTCACTGACGCTCAGCTTCTGTCATTCCCTTGACATATTTGGAGGTCTTTGGTGTAACTGAATACTTTCAACGCAAAAGTCAGACACATCTCTAGAAAACATGTTCGAAAATAATAAATTTAGAACCAATAATTACCATCCCTTTATTGGCAGGGGGCAGCAAGGCACAAAAGTTAATTTTCACCTAAATTCTGGGGGCATGCGAATCGCAAACTTTGTGATGAGAGTTGTGTGCACGAATTGACACGTTAGTGTTCAGATTGTTCCGATACTCGGAGTGAATGGATGTGTGGGTTTCCGATAAAAGTTTGTTGATTACAATAGTATTAATAGATATTTCATAATTAATAACGTTTTACACATTTGCAACTACTCACACGGCACAAATCCAAGGATCTTTTCCCCTGGTCATTTCCAGTAGCAGATTTATTAATTTATGCTTGGATAATTGTTTGGCATATTGTACCCAGAATATTGTTGTGTACATAGGCCTTATTTCCAGACGAACGACGGAACAATTATTCAGTATATGACCCGATTGAAATGATTAATGACATCTGTTGTGTGGATTGAAATAAACAAAAGGTCAAGATTCCAGTGCCTGGCAATATGGTTCCAGTTTATTTCCTTAAGAATGTGCATCAAATACCCCGAACACCACTTTATTTCTTGCACCGAAGTTTTTTTAACCTCACCTGTTGACGGCGTAAACTGGATCGTATTCCGATCAGAAGATCTGCTGACTTCTTTACAAAGATGTTGCTCTTATAATCTTGTCTGGTTTTGCGAGCCTTCACAATCAATGAAATAAAATCTGTTGGTTATTTGAAACAAGCTTTGTACGTAGATTGTCAAACACAATTGCACAAATCGAGGAATATTCCTAATACAATTTCTGTATTTTAACTTCCAGTCAAACTTAAGGTCATAGAGCAAATCAATAGTTTAATTAATAATTTTACCCGTTCAACAAATCCATGGTTAGAGGAGACTGTCTCAAACGGCAATTCCAGTTCATCTGCCATCCAGTCCGCATTCATCGCCATCTCATGCAAAAATTATCGATGACAGTTCCAAGCCAATGTAAAGGATTACCAAGCAGTAATTCAGAGAAGCAGTGCACGATTATATGGAAGTTGTCCGTCCTTTGCCAGTAGTGGATTTTTGAAGAAGTACGTTTCTGGAGTCCTTGAATTGCAAGTAAAAAATGTGATGTCGTCTACGGTTCAGCGCCGCATTGAAGGGGAAAGGCAGGAACAAGCAGTTTCATTTCATTTGTCTACAAGGTCTAGGATTGGCCTAACACCTTCATAAAGTTACATTTTCGTTACACCACGATTGTGTTCATGTGAAAAACAAACCATAATCGATCGTTGTGAGTAGGGGTAGCAATTGAGGATGGCTGGAGATCAGCCCTGTTATGCAATTTATCTCCAGATTTGACTGATGTAGACAATGATTTTGATTAAATACTCTTCTGTCACATTTTAGGAATTAGTTGAAATCTGAAAATATCATGCAATTTGGTTTCGAGTTTTGGAATGCTCCAAGAAATGTTTTGAATAAAATTTTAAAAATCAGAAAGACACTCCTGATTTAAACCGATAACACAGACCTGTAATTCCGTTACAAATAACCAGGGTTAATTTTTCCGTCATGTCGACAAAATTGCAGGCACGAGCCTTTCTCAGTTTAGAGTAGATGTGGCGGCGGCAGTTTTACGATTATATTGCAGACAGTTGCATAATCGTTAATCAACCATTGCTTCTGGTAATTGTCATGAGATAAAACATCGACCCGTTCGGACTGAGCAAGTTTGTTCCATCACTTTGCAAACAGTCTTTCTGGCGAAGTTGATGGAAATCTGAAATGCCTGTGAATGCAATGACTCTTGTTCTTTATAACGCTAGATCAAAAAATCGCCGGCAAAGCTGTTCAAGTTCGTCTGTCTGTTCAGCTGTTTACACGGAATAATGCGTACAATTCTCGTGAAGTAAACTACTAACGAAGAGGTAAGGCCTGAGGCCAAGAAGATCTTCAAAAGGATTGTATTAAAACGATGAAAAACAGCATTGTGAACAAATGCCGACGTTTTTGCTAGCTTCTGACAAAGCCAATTTTCCATTAGAAATGTTGGCTACAAACGCAAACTACTAACGCAGTTTGCGTGAATAAATTCCTCTCATTAGAGACAATTTCGGTGGAATATATCGAACAATGACTTGAACGGGTCGATCATATCTCTGCTTACAATTTCGCAAGGAAATAATCTCATTCAGCGATAGATATTACCATACATTCGAATATGTGGCTCGTTCTGTCGTAGATGTTATAGTTGTCATAAATTTGGGTAGTATTGCATTCCTTACAAATTTGGTATATAAATAAAAAAATTGAGAGTTCGGCGGTGTATTGTAATATTGTATTTTAATTCCCTCTTCAATACCTACCATATTAGATCAGATACTGGACGACGCGGCTCGAGCAGTCTTCCATGCAATGCATGCACATGATTTGTTTTTACATTACGGGTTGGTTCTAAGCCAGATAGTCCAAAATATCTCACCAAGCTTTTTCTCGTTTTATTTTAGGTGTCGATGTGTTGTCACTCGCTTGACAGCACCAAGATAGTGTTACTGCCGTGACAGCAACATGATGTGGTTCCTCCCTTGGAAGCACCAAAATTAGATTAATCCCTTGACAGCACCAAGATTTTACACGCTTAACAGTACCAGTAGAGTATCACTGCCTTGACAGCACCAAGATGTGGTTACTCCATTGACATCACCAAGATGCTGTCATTTCCATGACGGCACCAAGATGTTGTCACTTTCCAGACAGTCTCAGGATGTTCTCACTCTCTTGACAGCACCGAAATATTGTTACTCTCTTTACAACACAAATATGTTTGCACCCTCTTGACAGCACCGAGATGTGGTTACCCGCACTGTTGATACAAGATTAATTTTTTTTTTTTTTATTGATGTACTTCTAGCATCAATTAACATAATGTGAAATTTCCCAGCGTTTCATTCGAGTCTAAATCATGTGCAGAAAGTCACTTTGATGTTTACCTTTGATTTACCTTTAAATTGGCGTCATCAGTAAACCTGGTATTTGTGACATTTATATTTTTAATGAGGTCGTTAATGGATAATACAGAATGAGTTCGTTAATGAGGTCGTTAATGAAAATACAGAAAGAAAATAGAAAAAGATCCACTGGACTTGAACTCTTTCATCTTACCTTTAGAACATTCTTTCTATCTGATCCAATTGTTTATTGCCAATAGTAATTGGCAGACAGCATGTTATTTTGTATATGTATTCCTCGTTTGTATATTGTAATAGTTTTAATTTCCGAATGGAGAGTAATCGGCAATGTAATTTTTATGTAAGAGATTGTGCGTGATGAAAATTCTATATTTTATACCAATCGGTGATAAGGTACTTGTGTAGGAGATAGTGATGCAACTTTTCAATAGAGGCATTGGTGTTTAATATATATTTTTTTAAGTAATCGCTGATGAATTCTATCATTGCCTTTATGTATCGTAAATTTACTTATTCCCAGGTATGTACTCATTCGTATGAATTGGTGGATAGCCATTGATACACAGCGAGCTGTCAACACAACTGATAATAAAATATTCTGTTTTCTTTACATTCCTTCCAAAAAGGTTCTTCAGATTATCATCGTGATCGTTGACGTCTCACTAATGTCCTCTTAACGTCGTTAATATCTCTCCATTACTGTAAGTCTCTTTTATCTTCCCTCCCATCAACACTGAAGCTATTTCTCTAGGCCTTGTTGTGTCCCGTCCCAATGAAGGTTTCCAAGTTTCCGAACGGGGAACATTCTAAATTCTTCACTTCTAGAAAGAAATGTTGAAGCAGTAATTATATATATTGACATAGTGCAACAAAGTTACGAATGCTTCGTAGTCAACTTTATTAACTAAATTCAAATGAGATTGAGTGGCTCTGAGCAATGTCTTAGGTCGTCACAATGATAACTTCAACTCAGCGTGAACTATAGTGCATGAGAGTTGAGTATATGACACCGAAAACCGCTTTCTAGAGTCATTTTGGTGGGCGGGGTAGGACGCGTTGCATGCAACCTTGACTCAACCGGTCCGTACGGGGTTAGCGCAGAAATGGGGGAGGGCGGGGGGCGGAGGGCACCGGAACTGGTTTGGTGCCCGAGTCAGCTAACGAACGGGGGGGAGGGGGGGAGACCGGAATGGGGGGGACGGAAGGGGAAGGCCGGGATGGAAGCAGGCTTACAGCCTTCATTGACAAGGTTAATGTTATGAACATTTTATTTTTTAGTGTATTTATGATCTTTATTGTATTTATATATACGTTTTTCCTTCTTTAGATGGTTGTAGTGGAGTATAATTGGACACTTACTGTTGCTCGTTGAATATATTTATTCGGTTATGGTAGGATTAGTGTTATTCCCAATTTCTGGTGTGGGCGGGGCGTAGGGATCCCCTAGGCAAAAAGTTGGATGTGCTCCTGGAAGATTATGTGAGTATGCTCTTGCCTATTCCTTGTCTTATAAATTTGTTTTTGTGGCACGCTTGCTACGCTTGCATGGATTATATGTCCACATTTTTTAATGTGGACACATATGTTGGTATTCTTATCTAGTTGTGGTATATATTACTCATTCAATGTTTGATTGGTGGGCTCGTAGCGGTGGGGCTTGGGATATTTTTATATGTTTTGTTCATTCATCACTATATATTCTTGTATAGGATTAGTGTGATGGGTATGTCTTATAACTCAATTTGCAGCCTCAGTGTGCGAACAGCCCTGTTTGTACCAGCCTGAAGGTAGGATTGCAGGCAAGATTCTGTGTTTCCCATCTATTTATTTCACATGTATATATTATCTTTAGGAATAGTATGGATTATTAGTATGATTATTTCCGAGTTTAGGTATGTATTGTGAGATGATGCAGCACCTACAGTCGAGAATCTATCTACCCCATATTCCATTACCAAGTTTTGAAACAGTTATATCAGTGTTCCATTGACGCGTTTTTTCCAATAGCGAAAATACCTGAACGATATGGATTTACTTTAAGTTAAAATATTATGTTATATATACTTGGTAATGATCGATTGATTTATGTTGAATTTGCTCAGTTTTTGGAATTTCGATCAGTTAACTCATACAGATTTAGGCATTGTAGTATATTTTAGGCTTAAAGCATCCATGTAGCAAGCTATTTCAGGCATAATTGCTTGGTTGTTGCATCATTGTGGTAGTTTTATATGTATATCTGACACATCTGTTACGATTAAACCGTGGTTACTTTAGTTAAAGAGATGTTAATTCAACACTGTTATGGACTGATGTTGAGGCTAATTTCATTAGATTTTATATGTACTATACCGTATTTACTAAAGGTTTCAGTTACATCGCCTGCATGTCTTAGTATCTTATTCACTTTTCTTATTTGTTTGATTACATGCTTGTTCATTCACATTCATCACGTTTAATGTATGTTTTGTGTTTGGTCGAGAATTTATCTTTTTGCTCTGTTATATCTCGTGAAATTCAGTATAGGTCTCTCAGTTTTGTAGGTTCTCTGTTAATTCTCCATATTCAATGCAATTTGTTGCGTATTTATACAATTTAGGATATATTACGTTTGTGTCTACAATATAGAACATTATTTCAGGTCTAATTTAGTTACATTTTTTTCATTTAGAGTGATTTATATATCTTCTTTCATCCTGATACAATATTTGACGTGGTTAGTATAGATACAGAACAGACAATTTGTTACAAATTTGGTCTTACTGTTAGGGTATTGTATATTTATTGTACGACCATTCTTCAATATTTAGGAGGAGTTAGACTGTCCCCTAGGCAAAAGCTCATTCTGTTTATGCTTAGTTGTGTAAATGGACCAATTTATTAGAATGGATACCATAATGTAGTACAATTTTTATGTGAATTATAGCAGAGTAGATAACCTTATTTAGCTATTTTATATTTGTTCCTGATGTTATGTTTTTTTTCCATGGGAATCATATGAATGTATGTTTAAGAGGTGTAACTCCGTGCTGCATTAATTTTCAAGTGACGTCACCTTACTTAAATAGCCAAGTTATCACTGCAAAATACAGACTTGGCTCTGTCATCCCTCGAAAATTTGAAATTTCATTGAAATTTTGAATATTAAATTTGTATTATATATTTTTAACTCATGTAACACGTACATACGCTTGAATATTCACATTCACATACGTACTCGGCCCTATACATATACACAGTTGATGACATAGGTGAGAAATGTTAGGCCAAATATTTTGCGAAAAACCACATTTAATCAACTTATAATAGCTAGCTGGTAATCAAAAATGGAGTCAGTGCTACGTCGAGAACAAGCGTAGACACACGTTTCGTCGTAGAATAAACAGAAAATGAACATTCATATCTCAAAATTTTGTTTACAAATGCTGGAAGAAGAAATCTCGGAAGATGAAATGAGTCGGTTCGAATAAATATTGACTAGTGTGGAAAATAACAGTTATCTCAGAACGGACAAACAAAAATCAAAAGAGTGGGAGATATCATTCATAAATGTATGCAGGAAAAAGGAAGTCTGCTTTATGAAACTAATGTGGAAGCGTTACATTCGTATGTAAGTAAGTTTAGGAGGGGGAGGGTATAAGAGAAGCATATATCGATAATTTATATGATCCAAGGGTAAAATCTTTATCATGATTGTAATACAGCTAAGGTAGTGGACACCAGATTATACCTAAGAACAAAAGAGAAAGTGGAACGTATGCAACATTTCTCAATGATGAATCTCAGAATGACATTGAATTGGAAAAAGATTCGAATAATTAAGTTCAAAAAGAAGAAGTAATACATTTATTGACACACGGGAACGGAATAGCCTTCGGTATCCGCATCAAAGATATGATGGAGTATAAGATGGATTTTGAGAGTATACTGAAATATAGTGATGAAAAGTACAGTTGGATGACGAACAATGTTGTTTAAATAACGAAAACCAGGTATATGATATTGATGATGGCAGCGGGTCTGTAAATAATGCTAATAAATACTAATAAAAACGATCTATGTTCTCAATGAAATGTTTATGTTATCCTAAACTCGAAGGTTAAGTAATGAATTGTGAACATCGTGACAGTCGGAGGTAACATCGAATCTTGAAAATTCAGTAGAAAAAATTTGTTTCAAGGGTTGAAATGATGCCAGAAAATCTAGCTCAAGGTTTATGATCTAGATGTGTTACAGAATGGTATGATATAAATCAGCGTCCGATCAGATCTTGAAACGAAGTCATCATTAAGGATAAGAAAAATATAGGCAAGAGAAAAATTAAAAATCACAGATGCAAGTTGTCAAAGGTTGTTGAGTTAAGCGGAGATATTGATGTAAAATAAGAAAAACAAGGTGTGAGACTATGTGTCCGTTTGTATGAACTGAATACAAATTTGAAATATATGTAGCATTCAATCCATCCAAGTTTGAAAATGGGGGATTCTCTGGTAACATATACGACTCGAGAGTGACAACGAACTAAATAACACGTAAGTTAGAGTGATATTTAGAGTTGTATGGAGGGGTTCATATGTATATATCAATGACTGAATACCGTACGTAAGGTCAGGTCAGGTTATGATGGGTGTGAATAATATGATAAAGCGACGTAGAATTGTGTCAATCAAAAATAATATGAATTACCCGTAACATTCAAACCATCTAAGATTGAAAATGGGTCCTCTCTGATAACTTATATGGGATAAGAGTGACAACAAAATAAATAACACATATGTTAAAGTATTATTTAGAGTCGTTTGGAGGGCTTCATATGTATATAGCAATGACTGAACACCATACATAAAGTTAGGTTATGTTAGGTTTTGATGGGTGTGAATAGGCTAGATCAAAATGTAGAGCCAAGTGGAGAGGATGAAAATGAATATATCATAA
>SDVV010035128.1:0-11097 GCA_016164225.1 Gammarus roeselii
ATCTCCCTAATCCCATGTGAGCCTGAGTTGATGGACGTAATAACGAGGCAACCTCATTATAACAGCGCTACATTGCGGTCACCAATCTCCCTAATCCCATGTGAGCCTGAGTTGATGGACGTAATAACGAGGCAACCTCATTATAACAGCGCTACATTGCGGTCACCAAACTCCCTAATCCCAGGTGAGCCTGAGTTGATGGACGTAATAACGAGGCGGCGCGTGGATGCAGGGGGACATTAACAGCGTGATGAGTAGAAATGATGGGACAGGCTACCTGTTCATGGTAGGGTTGACTGTCTAGAAGAGCTATTAATTTGGATCAGGCTGACATCGTAACATGGTTATTACGATGATGCAGGAGGAAAAAAACATCGGTTATGATGTTTTGCAGAAGTCTATCCGCAACATGTTGGGAATTTGCCCAAGTTTAATTATATGCATCAGTGTTTCATGTTTGTGTGGTCTACAAATACTACTCAACATGAAAGGAACAAGTTCGTGTTTATAGACCAGGTTTGTGTGGTGATAGCAGAGACTGACATTGATTCGTGGAAGGCTGCAAGATACACGCGTTATGGATACATTTTGGCTTACTTGACATTACATGCAATCGGTTTGACAATATATCTACTGTAGATTTAATAAACGCTTGTTCAAAATGGAATATCTGTATACTCGAGAATCTATTTATACGTTGCATTGCTAGTTTTTAAAATTCGATAGCATCTTTCAAAGGGACTCATATGTAGGGACATAGATGACCAGTCAAACACAATCATAAGTAAGTGAACTTATCCGCTACATATTGAAGCTCATCCTCCCATCCTTGGGCTCTAACCCTCCCACTCCGTAATCCTAATGTCGCATTCAAGCCTTATACCAGCTCACAGTTCAATATTGACGGTGCATCATGCTCCAATGCACCTAACAACACGAGATACCTCTAGGCAATTATCCTGCTCTTCGACCGTTCTCAATTGGTGGGTGACTATAATACCAATGCACCTCACAACACGAGATACCTCTAGGCAATTATCCTGCTCTTCGACCATTCTCAATTGGTGGGTGACTATAATACCAGTGCACCTCACAACACGAGATACCTCTAGGCAATTATCCTGCTCTTTGACCGTTCACAATTGGTGGGTGACTATAATACCAATGCACCTCACAACACGAGATACCTCTAGGCAATTATCCTGCTCTTCGACCGTTCTCAATTGGTGGGTGACTATAATACCGGTGCACATCACAACACGAGATACCTCTAGGCAATTCACGAGTAAGTGTGGATGTTACTAATGTACCGAGATATGCGTGACTTGTAATATCTGAAGTGATTCTAACCACACGTACAAACTTCAAAACACATTGGGTGATGTGGGCTCTGAAGAGCGACTGAAGTTAGCTGCTTACAAAACCAATGGTTATGCCCCTTGCTGGGATCGACGCACAACATATACCATCCTTTCCCGTCCGACCGCACAGCCTTTACCTTCCTTTCTTGTCAGGCCGCACAGCATATACCCTCCTTCCCAGTCAGATCGCTCAACTTATACCCTCTTTTCCAGTCAGGCCGCTTTAGGGTAACACGGCCTTAGAAGACGCTTACTCTAGTCATGAAGTCATCTGTAGACATCTGTTCGAGTACTGGATGATCGACGGACAGCATACACCGTCTTTCCTATAAATCGCAAAAGGGCAACGCGGTCACAGGAAGCGCTTGCTGGCGTATGGCGTCATTTATAGACAGCTGTTCGAGTACTGGATGATCGACGGACGGCATACACCGTCTTTTATAGACAGCTGTTCGAAGCAATATGTTAGAATTTCTTTAGCATGAAATTAATGTGTCGTGCCACGAACTCGGGTGACTGATTGGAAAAGATAGGTCATGTCCGTGACTCCATACCCTCAGCCAGGGATGGTGTAGATCGTGCTGCCATTCTACGGTCAGCGGTGAAAGTTCTATTATAACCTGTGTTTTGTGATGCACTCTTTACAACCTTATATCTATACTAATTTATTGCTAACATATTTAAATAGCATCACGGTACAAATTCAATATAACCCCGTAAAACGATTCATCTTTGTTACTGCACCGTAAACACCATCTGGCGGCTACGGATGAAAGTCAGTGTACATTTTAGACTTCGAATTTCCACATCAGTTTAGTGTACAAATGGCATCGCTTGTAGGCGCTTTTTCATAAGAGATGAATGAAGAAGACGGAGGCGCTTTGAAACATGGTGCTCTAAATATTCCATGCGACTGTCCTTCTCAGTATAGTGGGCTTAGAGTTTAATGCTGGATGAAATGTTGTAGTAATACTCGTTCCATTTCAAACGGTGTCATGGGTTTGTCTGAACGACGTCTGCTTAGTTCGCGCTAAGCTATTGGCTCCAATCAACTTTAGGTTCAATCAACTCTAAGTGCTAAAAAAAGCGATGTTAAAAAATTCGATCCCATCTTCCGGTGCATGCGAATTTTGCTGCCAAACAAAAGCGGGTCAAAACTTTCGGTGCGGAAATGTCCTCACGAATGTTGCCAACCGAAAGACTCCACAGGTGGACTGTGCCATGAACTCTCACAGCAAACAACGGCAATTGAAATCAGTTCAACATATTATATGATTACATAAATTCAAATTGTTTCAGGCGATTTCAGCTAAGCAACAATTTATTATATACGTTATATAAAACCACCAGTCTATAATAATTTCAATATAAACAATTGCTCAAGGCATTTCATTGTAAACTTCTGATTAGATTCACTTCTCATCGAATCTTTATTGCCCAGCAGATTGAAAGCATTTATAACTCACAATCCGTCGCCGCCTCCACATCCTTTCTCGCTATGTCAACGCAGACGACAGCCTTTTGCCTCGCACTCTGAGGCCGCTTAATGGATATTGTCTGCTCATGTACTTGACCAATCAGCAATTTTAAAAGAAGATCTTCGATACTGCGAAACCCTTCTCATTACGGCCCTTGGTGGCTAAAATGAAGAGTTGCATCAAGCTGTTCATTAATTGCTCTTCACTATCGGCGGCAGCAGCAACCGGTCCAATCTAGGGAGGACAATATTGTTTCGCTTAAGCTGCTTATCGCTGTCTCTGTTGACGCCAATATAGGCCTATTGAAAGGGTGAACTGGCCCAGAGGCACCCGGGGATAAAAATGACCTTCGCTCCGGAGTGGGAGGAAGCTCATGAGCATGACAAAGATGGACTAGCAGTGAACCGTGGCGTGGCCGCTTCCTCAGTGTGTATCTCGGAACATTAGCAAACGAGCAACATTGTGCTGATATGCGATTAAATGCAGACGGATTGTCAAACTAGGAACGTAGCTCTTCCGTAAGCATGGTTTCTGTTTGAAGGGGTATGACGGTTGCTGAACAGGGCCCCTGTTTATTATTGCTCGAAAGGCAAATGAGGGTTATTTCTGCTCAGTATATGTACCTTTAAGGAATTCTGATTCATATGAAAATTGTTTGATAACAAAGGAACGCGGATAGATACAACTGAATTTTGTTACCATATGCTGGCTCCAATATCAGTTTATGTTATCTGAATAAGGAACGCAAACCAAGCTGAGTGGGGGAACGCAG
The DNA here is from genome assembly GCA_016164225.1 of Gammarus roeselii. NCBI lineage: Eukaryota > Metazoa > Arthropoda > Malacostraca > Amphipoda > Gammaridae > Gammarus > Gammarus roeselii. Next base: position 3,612 of record SDVV010035128.1, read on the forward strand.
TGACCTGGTACGTCTGTTTTTCGTTTCTTATTTGATAGGGACTCTACCATAAAGAATGGTTGCATTGAATATAATGTCTTGCTGCTTGTATTCCACAGTAGTTTGTGCTAAAAAATATATACCGTCATCTGAACCGTTATAAAACATAAAGTAAAATGTTTCGTTTACTGTAACTTTTGATATTACAGCGGATTACCGTCACTTTAGAAAGAAAATTAATGTCAAATTGTTTGACAATATGGTTTTGTAACCATGTTTGTTATTTTAATTGCCGTAACTCAGACCGTACATATGAAGTGGCAGATTACGTTGTTTTTTTAGCTTCGAAACTCTCGGTTTTTGGATAGACCACAAATATTAACTGTCATATAAGCAGCATTCTTCTAAGGGAAAATGTTTTTAGGCTAAAATTGAACTTCAATCGCTTGTGCAGGTCTGCTCGCGTCACGAACGTCTCTTTGGCATCTGAAAATCAATCACACTGCCTCCATCCACCTTTCACACGCCTGCATGCTCATGCTCGAATTTTGTATCCACCGCTGAAGGTCGAATAACCTTACGGACAGCTTTGTTCCCATTTGCTACTAAACTGGCTTGTCGATATCTTTCCCCATTCTATCAGGTGAGCGGCCTGCGCTGTCATTTGTTGCACTCTTTATGGCTCCCCTCGACCACACTCACTTATGCTCCATTCCTAATATTTCTCGAACTCCTATAACTCTTGGTACCATCACCATCCATCGTGGGCATAGGTACAAGGCCAATGTAAAACAAACACAACTTAGTCTTGCCCGATGAAATGGACTCCCAGAATACAGAGGAAATTTTAGTGATTTGTTGGTACAATGTCACTCTTCTCCAATCAAATCAGAGTAAAGGGAGAATTCAACTGAAGATACTTGGCAAAACAGACATGAAAATCGACGAAATTGAGGGCATGACCGAAAAGGAAAAGATACCTTCTTCAAAACGAATTTTAATTCAAGTCGGATCTGAAGACGTGTCACTGACAGAATCGACAGAGATAAGGTACTAAGCCATATTAAGAAATGTCAAAGGTTCACATGAGAACATACATGTCACTGCCATTTGCCCTATCCGAACCAACGCAGATACAAGTTAAGCAAGATGATTTTTCGTAACTATCACCTGACAACTTTCTACAAAGCACAGAAAATCCCTTACCCTGATTATTGGGAAACAATGATTGACCCAAAGTACTACAACTAAAATAGAATCACAAAAGAGCTCGCATAAACACGTATGGATTTGATGCCATCGAAAACATCGGCGCTGGTCTTGTCACAAAAAAAAGTCAAAAAACCTACTCGAAATCATACCCAAAACTCCGCCAGCAGTACCCGACGAAATAACCCAACGTCATCCGCCCGTTTCAACACTAGATACACAACAAATACAAGAGCCCATAAAAACATCACCGCATGTCCTAGCAAAAAAGTTCCTGTCATCAGTCCAGTAAGCAATTGTCGCCGCTCCGCTAGTACAACCCGAGTAAACGAAAATGAAAGTTTTGGCTCCGACACAAGGCATCATATCAGAAGAAGATTAGGTCACGAAAATATAGTTACTGGGACTGACGGTACTCAAAAATGTTAATACATGAACGCTAGAAGTCTCCGAGACAAAATCAATGATTTAGATGTCCTTGCAATGAATGAATGTATCGACATAATAGCAATTACGGAATCGTGTATGAAATTGAGCACCAGGCATTATTTAGGTGAATTTACTCCACCCGTTAACTCACTATTTCACACAGATAGGTTAGGCCAAGAGAGCCGAGGAGTGCTGTTTGTCGAGAAAAAATATTCTGCAAATATTAGAAGTCACTATTCCCAACAGCAGACACGACATAGTATCAATCCAAGTAGTTGGTAAATATATAAGATGTCAAATCACCCTCGCCTATCGACCCCCAAAAAGCAAGGTTGCAGATGACATCGTCCTTTTCAACACCCTCGTCGATGTCGTCATAACACAACACAGCATTGTGCTTGGAGACTTCAATGTCCCCGACATTGATTGGTAAACTAACGAATGCGCTGCCAACGTCTGATTAATTTTGCAGACGATAAGTTCATGACCCCAATGGTGAAGACCCCTACAAGAGGTAGTAATATTCGTGATCTCTTATTAAGTGTAAGCGACTTCATGTCACGAACGTCAAAATGGGCGAACCACTCGGAACTAGCGACCACAACTGTATACGTTTTCTTGATAGAGCTCGAGTTGGAAACGTTAACAAACTGCGAAAAAGTCCCTGACTTCAGGTTAGCTAACTTTAATGGCTTAAGAGAGTCAATGGCGTCAGCAGATATAACCCTCGGTCAAGATGTGAATTAATCGCTTAACAATTTCTGACCGCACTTAAAAATATCGAATATGAGCATATCCTGCGCAAAAACAGGCGAACAACAGCCAACCAGCGTGAGTACTGAAGATGAGAATTGCAGCGTTTTCAGTCACGAAACAAAGCAAAACACTCGGTAAGACTGAAACATCCATATGACGACATAGTGAGAAATGAATACATCAGCAGAAGAGATCTACGGAGGTTTTAGAAACGTAAGAAGGATTATGAAAATAAAATTGCCGCTAATGCCAAAACTAATACGAAACAATTTTTTAGTCATATTTCGAGTAAAAAAACATCAAGATCTGTATTTGATCCTCTCTGGAATAATGTTGGTTAACTAAAAACGGACGACACAAAATACTTTTGTTCTGTTTTTTTGTTAGAGAATAAGGATATTCCTAATCCTGAGGATATCATAGCGAAAAGACAAATTGAAGTCTTTAGCACAGTGAACTTTTAACCCGCCGAAGTTATTAAATATATAGATAAATTGAAAGTTACAAAATCACCAGGTCAAGTCCAAGTTCATCAAGAAATTCTAAAAGAAACTAGAAACGAAATCGCCGAACATATATCAAACATTTTCACCCAATCTCTCACAAATGGCACCTGCTCCTCTAAATGGAAATAAGCCAATGTTTTCCAATTTTTAAAAAAGGGGGTAAAAAAGTGTCCCGGCAATTAATGTCCCATTAGTCTCACCTCAATCATTGGCAAATTGATGGAAAGTTTGATAGCGGATAAAATTACAGAATTATTAGAATCAAACAAACTGATTGGTGACTCTCAGCTGGCTTTAGACACAACCGTTCCTGTAGTAGGAAACCCGCTACTTTTTTCCGAGAATATAATTGAAATCCACGATACAAAATCTCCAATCGATATCATTTACCTCGACTTTCAAAAGGCCTTTGATAAAGTCTCCCGCAAGAGCCTAGTTAGTGTATTGCACAGCATCGGTATTCGAGGAGAGCTTAACAACTGGATCTGGCTTACGGATAGACGGCAGCGAGTTGTACTTAACGGAGCTTCCTCCTTCTGCCTTAATGTCATAAGCGGCGTGCCTCAAGGATCCGTGTTATGTCCAGTTCTATTTACAATATCAATTATTGATCTCGATAGCAACGTACTCTCAAATATTTGCAAGTTTGCAGACAATTCTAAGATTGGAGGGAAAAGTACAAATTGAACTAGAGTGAAAGCAGATCCAAGTAGACTTGAACAAAATTGTTGATTGGTCAAAAATGTAGCAAATAAAATTTAATGTAGACAAATGTAAAGTTATGCACATAGGTCCTTATAACCTCAAACACGGAAATTCAATGCCCGGAAAGAAACTTATTCCTATCACCAAAGAGAGAGATTTAGGTGTCATCATTAGTAACGACTCAAAAAGTGGCAAGCAATGTAACGATGCTGCCAAGATCGGCAACAAAATGCTAGGTATGATCTCCCGCACTATCTCGTACAAAAACCCATAGAGTATGCTCAAGTTATGCAATGCATTTGTTAGACCGCATCTCGAGTATTTCGTTGAATTATGGTCTCCATATCTTAGAAAATACGTTATTAAATTAGAGAAGGTTAAACGCAGAGCCACCAAACTCATCCCTTCGCTGCGGAATAAATCGTATGAAGATAGGCTACGTGAACTCGATCTTTATTCGATAGAGAAACGTTGAGTCAGAGGCGACTTGATTGAAGTATGGTAGAGCGAGCTTTTTCACTCTAGATACCAACGGAGTGACTAGGAACAATGGATACAAAATCGTTGGGGAACGTTTCTCACTCGACATATGCGCAAGTTCTTCACGTATAGTGTGGTCGAAGAATGGAACAAAGTTCCAGTGGAGGTGGTGAACAGCAATACAATCGAAACGTTTGAGTATCGGCTCGATAAGTTCTTCATAAATCGCCGATAAATAACTAAACCGTTCCCGTTCTTGATGCTATAAAAGCAGAACTAGCACTTGGATCTCTCTTAGAATTTCTTCTTCAGAACTATTCTTTTGCCATCAAAAGGCAGCCTAGTTTACCCCAATAGGCCTGTTGTCATCTTCCTACGCTTGTAAACACTCGTAAACTTATAATCACCATCGCTGCTGTCTGTCCCTCCACTTGATTTCCCCATCAGCCTGCAGCAGCACGGCGAGATCTTATCATCTCACCATTCTTCTCACCAATAGCCGGAATGTCTTACGGAAACTTGACCAAAGTACGATTGAAAAAGAGTTCGTGCCTCCATTTTACACATTGTTTGCTTTAAATTTAGCACTGAAGCATGTTCGGACGAATGATTGTTATTGTGTGCATAAAACCAAATAAAGGAAATGCTAAATTTTATCTGGATTCATGGTTCATTATCGGGACGACGGAGAACATGGTTGTGAAATTCGAATTTGTAGACAAAATTTAATGGGTGACATATTGACCGAAGTTCATTTGCAGCCAAGCTGGAAGAATATGAATAATTAATAAGAGCGACAGAAAAATAATAATGGTGATTGTTCAACGGGAAAAGACGACAAAGTCTCTGTCAACTACTAACGGAATTTAAGAGCGACTTGTTCTACGGTGGAAAAATCCACAAGTCTGCAGCTTGTATTGTAAAAATGATGTCAAATTAATTAATTAATTACATTTATTGTAAAGCTTACCGTGAATTTTACTTACATTTTTCTTCAATCATGAACAATATGAACCAAGACGCATCACGGAACTTCTATGTCTATGAGTGAAAATCAATTCCGAATTTGCATGTTCTTGATACCGTCTTGCTCTGAAGCAAATCAGAAAAAAATCGGTTCGAAGAAAATGGAAGATACAAACACGAAAAGTTCAAGTAAAACAAGCTTCTGATAATCTTGTTTATTTTCCATCCAAAGTGTCAAAGAGATGCTCTCGTAGCCCTCACACTTCTGCAGGTGATGACTACTGAAGCAAGGTACCAGAAAACGTGGAGGCGGATTCCGTTCATTTTCAAACCTGCTGACCAACATAAAAAACTAGAAAAATCATGAAAATTAGAAACACTATAAAACAAACCAACAAAATAAATTATAATACTAAAATTTATTTCAGGAATCTACTTCATTTCTCAGCTGTAGAAGGAAGCAAACCGCTCCTTCTTAATATGTATGTATGTATAGACATGCAGATGTTCCCCCTAGTTTGGAGAGTGGCTAAGTTAGGCTGACACAGAGGGGGGGAGGCGCCCAATCTCTTCGTCAAGTACGTGAAATGACTCCGCTCCATTCGTGAACCAATATTTTTATGTAGTACCTAAACTCGTCCATATTGTACAATCCCTATCGCAGTGATGGCGAGATGATCCGTCATAATTGCTACCTGAACGCTCGCGTGTCGCGGTCTGATGGCCTAGGAAGTCACTATTTAGTCGAGTCGATAGTTGACAAAGAGATTGTTGTCTTTCCTCGTTGAACAATAAATATCCATTAACATTTTTCCCTCGCTTCTATTAACAATTCATTTTTTTCTAATTTGGTTGCAATTAACTTTGGTCAATATGTTACCCAATAATTGCTGCTTACAAATTCGGTTTGGAAGCTCAACAAATAATTGCCTTCTCGTCGTGTTTTGTTAAAAAATATATTTTGAAATGTTGCTGACTCTCACATTTTTTATTGTACGTCATTAGTGTCAGGTAGGAAATTGACAAGGAAAACAGATGAATGCTTTGTTGACAACAGATTTGATATTCTTGCAATTGCTCCATCGCAGAGTGAAAAAGTTTGTACCGTGATAGTCATGATCACCAACAGTTGGTTCATCAGTGATTATTAATATAATCATGATAAACAATGCCAAACAGTCGTCATTGACCAGAATACTCGAGCTGGCCAGTACGGTGTAGGAAATCTAAACACATTGTTGAAAACACATGGTCATTTTCTTCCAATTATGAATTACATGTACAGTTTTTCGAATGCACAAATTTATACTATTTATTGTATAAGTTATCTTGACGGGAATTAAATGAGGAACAATACATTTTTTAATTATTATTATTACTAATTGAAAGTTAACAAGAATCTTGACTTACGTTTTAAAACAAATAGAATAATGGAATTATCGATAAATTGAATTCTTGTCTTGCAAAAAACGTTTTTAATTCTATTTCGTTCGATCATTAAACAGTTCACTGTATAAACATCGATAGGAAAGATCTGATTTTGTCCCTGTAGGAATAAACCTTCGCAAGCTGCCAATTACTTGCTTGGACGATCATGATCATATCTACATTCTTTCCATCTGAAATTGCTGGAAGTTTTTGCCTTAAAAGTAATTGCAATTCCCGTTCGGGAACAGAGTCACCTCATTATCTTGAGAATGTAATGAGGTCTGTCGTTAAGGACCAAGGGAACGTCATTATGGGCTGAAAAAATGTCACGTGAATGAAAATGGGAAAAGTGGTGAAACTCGCAATCAGAAACACGGGAACTTCCTTTCTTTGATTATTTGCATTTAATAGATATCTTCAACATATTATCTGTGGAGTTAGAATATGGAAGCCTTTCGTTAAACACCACGGCTCAAAGACGAGGTAGGTTCCCAGCGCGCATCGTGCGTAGCAAAATAAATCGATTATTGATGAAAGACGGGAGGAACATATATTTAAAAAAATTGCAATTTATTTTCACTTATATAAAGTTTGGTTATAGATTGCATTATGGAGATTGTCCAGACTAAGTGAGTTTCTTTCAAAGCAACGTTTATTACATTTTTGTAACGAATTATGCCTACGTAAAAGAATCAAGAGCGAGCCTTGTTTGAAAAGAATTGCTGCGCGAGGTAAGACGATACCAGACAACAATTCGTTCTTGACGTAAGGCGACATCGGACAATTATTCATTTATTACGTAAGACAAACCTTTACAATAACTAGTGGTTGACGTGAGGTCACATCTGAGTAGTGTTAAATTGTTACGTAAGACGACACCTGACCACTACTCGTTTTTTACTGTCCGTTGCAAGACGTCAGTCCTCGAATTTCAAATAATTTATTTATTGTTTTATGATCATTTGTGTTGAGAACTTCCATACTACACACAGGATGTTTATTCAACCAACTGTTCTCGTATTGTTCTA
>SDVV010035129.1:0-11097 GCA_016164225.1 Gammarus roeselii
ACTAGAACAACTAGAACAACTGAAACACCTAAAACAACTAAAACAAATATAACAACTGACACACCCAAAACACCTAAAACACCTATACAACTAAACACTTATAACATCTTAAGCACCTAAAACAACTATACAACTAACACAACTAAAATAACTATAACAACTAAAACAACTAAAACAACTAAACAACTATAACAACTAGAACAACCAAACACCTATAAAACAACTAAATCACCTAAAACAACTATAACACCTATAACACGTAGAACACCTAGAACACCTAAAACAACTAAAACACCTAAACCAACTGAAACACTTAGAACACATACAACACCTACAACAACAGAAAACACCTAAAACACCTTAAACACCTCAAACACCTATAAAAACTAGAAAACCAATAACACAACTATAACACCTAAAACAACTAAAACAACTAGACTAACTAAATCAACGATAAAAAATAGAACAACTTAAACAACTAAAACAACGAAAACAATTACAACAACTAAAACAAATAGAACAACTAAAACAACTATAACAACTAAAACAACCTAAACAACTATAACAACTACAACAACTAAAATACCTAAAACAACTATAACAACTAAATCAACAAAACAACTACAACAACTAAAACACATAAAACAACTAAAACTCTTGAAGTAACTATAACACCTACATCAACTATAACAACTAAAACAACTAGAACAACTAAAACAACTGTAACAACAAAAACAACTAGAACAACTAAAACACCTTTAACAAGTACAACAAATAAAACAACTAAAAGAACTAGAACAACTAAAACAACTTAACAACTTGAACACCCAAATTAACTAAAACAACTAAACAACTATAACAACGAAAACAAATAAAAAAACTGAAACAACTAAAACAACTAAATAACTATAACACCTAAAACAACTAAAACAACTAAAACAGCTATAACAACTAAACAACTAAAACAACTATAACAACTTAAACACCTGAAACAACTATAACAACTACAACAACTAAAGCAACTAAAATAACTATAACTACCAAAACAAATATAACAAATTTAACAACTAAAACAACTAGAACAACTAAAACAACCACAACAACTAAAACAACTACATCAACTAGAACAATTAAAACAACTAGAACAATTAAAACAACTAAAACAACTAAACAACTGGAACAACTAAAACAACTAAAAGAACTTTAACAAATAAAACAACTTGAACGACTAAACAACAAAAACAACTAGAGCAACTAAAACAACTACAAACAACTAAAACAACTATAACAACTATAACCACTATAACAACTAAAATAACTAAAACAACTAAACAACTAGAACAACTAAAACAACTAAACAACTAAAGAAACTGAAAAAACTATTTTAACTAAATCAACTAAAACAACTAAACTACTAAAACAACTCAAACAATTAAAACAACTAAAACGACTAAAACAAATAAAACAACTAAAATAACTATAACAACTATAACAACTATAACAACTCAAAAAACTGAAACAACTAAAACAACTATAACATCTAAACAACTAAAACAACTATAACAACTATAACAACTAAAAGAACTAAAACAACTAAAACATCTAGAGCAACTGAAACACCTACAACAACTAAAACACCTTAAACAACTGAAACACACAATACAACTAAATCACCTATAACAACTAAAACACATAGAACTACTAAAACAGCTACAAAACCACTAGAACACCTAAACAACTGAAACAACTATAACAACTATAACAACTAAAAGAACTAAAACAACCAAAATAACTATAACAACTAAAACAACTATAACACCTTATAAAACTAAGACAACTATAAGAACTAAAACAACTAAAACAACCAAAACAAATAAAACAACTAAAACAAATAAATCCGCTATAACACCTTGAACAACTATAACACCTAAAACAACTATAACAACTAAAACAACTGAAACACCTAAAACAACTAAAACACATATAACAACTAAACACCTAAAACAACTAAAGCACCTATAATCAACTATAACAACTTCAACAACTAAATCAACTAGAACAACTAAGACAACCAACACAAATAAAACAACTATGACACCTAAAACAACTATAACAACTAAAACACCTAGAACAACTAAAACACCTAAAAAACAACTAAAACACCTAAACAACTACAACATCTTGAACAACTATAGCAACAAAAACACCCAAATCACCTTAAACAACTAAAAAGCATTAAACAACTAGAACACATAGATTAACTATAACACCTAAACCAACTAAAACACCTAAACCAACTAGAACATCAAAATTAACTAAAACACCTAAGCCAACTAAACCCCTATAACACCTAAAACAACTAAAACAATTATAAACAACTGAAACAACTAAAACACTGAAACAACTATAACAACTAAAACAACTATAACACTAACAACAACTGAAAGGAATGAAACCACTAAAACAACTAAAACACCTGAACAACTATAACAACTACAACAACTAAAACAACTACAACAACTAAAACACATAAAACAGCTATTACAACTGAAACAACTAAACAACTAAAACACCTAGAACAACTAAAACACCTAAAACAACTAAAACAACTAAAACAACTAAAACAACTAAAACAACTAAAACAACTATAACACATATAACAACTAAAACACATAGAACAACTAAAACAACTAGAACAACTTGAACAACTGAAACAACAAAAACAAATAAACAACTTAAGAACTAGAACAACTTAAACAACTAAAACAACTAAAACAACTAAAACAACTAAAACAACTAAAAAAACTTTAACACCTGCAACACCTACAACACCTAAAACACCTACAACACATAAAACACCTATAACACCTATAACAACTAAAATACCTAAAACAACTAAAACACATATAACACCTAAACAACTATAACACCTAAAACCATTAAAACAACTAGACAACTAAAACAACTATAAAAACTGAACAACTTGAACATCCAAAACAACTAAAACAACTAAACAACTAAAAAAACAAATTAACTACAACAACTATAACAACTAAAACAACTATAACACGTAAAACAACTATAACAAATAAAACAACCATAGCAAATAAAACAACTAAAACAACTAGAACAACTATAACAACTTAAACACCTAGAACAACTATAACGACTAGAACAACTATAACAACTAAATAACTAAACAACTGAAACATCTATAACAACTAAAACAACTAAAACAACTAATACAAATAAACCAACAAAAACAACTAAAACAAGTATAACACCTAAACCAACTGAAACAACTAAAATAACTACAACAACTAAAACAACCAAGACCCTATAACAACTAAAACACCTAAAGTAACTAAAACACCTACAACATTTATAACAACTATAACAACTAAAACAACTATAATAACTGAAACAACTATAAGAACTATAACAACTAAAACAACTAAAACAACTACAACAACTAGAACAACTATAACAACTATAACAACCAAAACAACTAAAACAACTAAACAACTGAAACAACTGAAACGACTGAAACAACTATAACAAATAAAACAACTAGAACAACTGAACAACAAAAAAACAAATAAAACAACTAAAACAACCACAAACAACTTAAACAACTATAACAACTATAACAACCAAACAACATAAACGACTGAAACAACTAAGACAACTGGAACAACTAAAACAACTAAAACCATTATAACAACTAATACAACTGAAACAACTAAAACAATTAAACAACTATAACACCTAAAACAACTAAAACAACTATAACAACTAAACAACTAAACAAACAATCAACTAAAACAACTAAAACAACTACAACAGCTATATCACCCAAAACAACTATAACACCTAAAACAACTATAACAACTAAAACAACTAAAAGAACTAAATCACCTAACACAAATAAAACCCAAAACAAATATAACAACTAAACAAATATAACACCTACAACAACTAAAACAACTATAACAACTATAACAACTAAAACAACTAGAACAACCAAAACAACTAGAACAACTAAAACAACTAGAACAGCTATAACACCAAAAACAACTAAAACACCTAAAACAACTATAACAACTATAACAACTAAAACAACTGAAACACCTAGAACAACTAAAACACATCTAACAACTGACACACCTAAAAACACCTAAAACACCTTGAACAACTAAACAAATAAAACAACTTAAGCACCTTAAACAACTATAACAACTGAAACAACAAGAAAATAACTAAACAACCAAAATAACTAATACAACTAAAAAAAACTAGAACAACTAAACAAATAAAACAAATAGAACAACTAAAACACATAAAAAACAAACTAAAACACCTAAAACAACAAAACACCTAACAACTAAAACACAAAACAACTAAAACACCTAACAACTAAAACAACTGAAACAACTAAAACAACTCGAACAACTAAAACAACAATAACAACATGAACAACTTAAACACCTAAAACAACTATAACAACAAAAAGAAATAGAACAACTATAACACATACACCAACTAAAACCCCTAAACCAACTAAAAAACCTAAACCAACTAAAACACCTAAACCAACTAATACACCTAAACCTACTAAGCACCTTAAACACCTAGAACAACTAAAACACCTAAAACAACTAGAACAACTAGAACACCTAGAACAACGACAACAACTAAAACAACTATAGCTACTAAAACAACTAAAACAACTTTAACAACTAAAACTACTAAAACAACTATAACAACTATATCATCTAAAACAACTAGAACAACTATAACACCTAAAACAACTAGAACAACTGAAACAACTATAACAACTAAACACCTAAAACAACTAAAACCCCTCAAACAACTAAAACACCTAAAGCAACTAAAACACCAAACAACTTGAACACCTAAAACACCTAGAACTCCTAAAACAACTAAAACACCTAAACCAACTAAACACCTATAACACATACAACACCTAAAACACCAGAAAACACCTAAAACACCTAAAACACCTACAACACCTAAACACCTACAACACCTGAACACCTAAAAAACACATATAACAACTAAAACACTCATAACAAATAGAAAACCTATCACACCTACAACAACTATAACACCTAAAACAACTAAAACATCTAGAACAACTATAACAACAATAACAACTAGAACAACTTAAACAACTAAAACAACTAAAACAACTAAAATAACTAGAACAACTAAAACAACTAAAACAACTAAAACAACTTAAACAACTTAAACAACTATAACTACTAAAACAACTAAAACACCTAAAACAACTATAACAACTAAAACAACTAAAACAACTACAACAACTAAAACACCTATAACAACTAAAACACCTAAAGTAACTATAACACTTCATCAACTATAACAACTAAAACAACTAAAACAACTGAAACAACTAGAACAACTAAAACACCTAAAACAACTACAAACAACTAAAACAACTAAACAAATGAATAACTATAACAACTAAAACAACAATAACAACTAAAACAACCAAAACAACTATAACAACTAGAACAACTGAACAAATAAAACAAATAAAACAACTAAAACAACCATAACAACTGAAACAACTAAAACAACTAGAACAACTAAAACAACTAAAGCAACTTAAACAACTATAACAACTAAAATAACTAAAACAACTAGAACAACTGAAACAACTATGACAAATAGAACCACTAAAACTTTTGAAACAAATATAACACCTTAAACAAGTAAAACACCTACAACAACTACAACAGCTAAAACAACTAAAACAACTGAAACACCTAGAACAACTAAAACACATATAACAACTGACACACCTAAAACAACTAAACACATATAACAACTTAAGCACCTAAATACCTATAACAACTAGGACAACTAAAATAACAAAAACAACTAAAGCAACTATAACAACTAGAACAACTAAACAAATAAAACAACTAAAACAACTAAAACAACTATAATAACTGGAACAACTATAACAACTAAAACAACTAGAACAACTAAAACAACTATAACAACTAAAAATACTATAAACAACTAGAACAACTGAAAAAACTATGACAAATGGAACAACTAAAACTTTTTAAAAAGATATAACACCTATAACAAGTATAACACCTACAACAACTACAACAGCTAAAACAACTAAAACAACTGAAAACCGAAAACAACTAAAACAAATATAACAACTGACACACCCAAAAAACCTAAAACCCCTATACAACTAAACACCTAAAACAACTTAAGCACCTAAAACAACTATACAACTAACACAACTAAAATAACTCTAACAACTAAATCAACTAAAACAACTAAAACATCTGAACAACTATAACAACTAGAACACCTAGAACAACTAAACACATAAAAAACAACTAAAACACCTAGAACAACTAAAACATCTATAACACGTAAAACACCTATAACACCTAAACAACTAAAACACCTAAACCAACTGGAACACTGAGAACACATACAACACCTAAAACAACAGCAAACACCTAAAACACCTAAAACACCTACAACACCTAAACACCAACAACACCTTAACACCTGTAACACCTATAACAACTATAACACCTATAACAACTAAAAAACCAAAAACACCTACAACAACTATAACACTTAAAACAACTAAAACAACTAGACTAACTAAAACAACAATAACAACTGGAACAACTTAATAACCAAAACAACTAAAACAACTAAAACAACTAAAACAACTAGAACAACTAAAACAACTGGAACAACTAAAACAACCTAAACAACTATAACAACTAAAACAACTATAACACCTAAAACAACTATAACAACTAAACAATTAAACAACTTGAACAACTAAAACAACTAAAACAACTGTGACAACTAAAACAACTAGAACAACTAAAACACCTATAACAACTACAACAAATAGAACAACTAAAACAACTAGAACAACTAAAACAACTTAACAACTTGAACACCCAAAACATCTAAAACATCTAAACAACTATAATAACTAAAACAACTAAAAAAAATAAAAAAAAATATACCAACTATAAAAACTAAAATAACTATAACACCTAAAACAACTAGAACAACTAAAGCAACTACAACAACTAGAACAACTAGAACAACTAGAACAATTAAAACAAATATAACAACAAAACAACTGAAATAATTAAACAACTCAAAGAACTTTAACAAATAAAACAACTAGAACGACTAAACAACAAAAAACATCTAAAACAACTATAACAACTACAAACAACTAAAACAACTAAAACAACTTTAAACAACTAAAACAACTAAAACAACTAGAACAACTAAAACAACTAGAACAACTAAAACAACTAAACAACTAAAAAAAATAAAACAACTATAACAACTGAATCAACTAAAACAACTATAACAACTGAATCAACTAAAACAACTAAACAATTAAAACAACTGAAACAACTTGAACAACTAAAACAACTATAACAATTATAACAACTAAAACAATTATTTCAACTCATAAAAACTAAAACAACTAAAACAACTATAACAACTAAACAACTAAAACAACTTTATCAACTATAACAACTAAAAGAACTAAAACAACTAAAACATCTAGAGCAACTGAAACACCTACAACAACTAAAACACATAAAACAACTAAGACACCTACAAAACCACTAAAACACCTAAACAACTGAAACAACTATAACAACTAAGCCACTAAACGAACTAGAACAACCAAAACAACTGTACAACTAAAACAACTATAACACCTAATACAACTAAAACAACTATAAGAACTAAACCAACTAAAACAACCAAAACAAATAAAACAACTAAAACAACTAAATCAGCTATAACACCTAGAACAACTGAAACACCGAAAACAACTACAACAACTATAACAACTAAACACCTAAAACAACTAAAACACCTACAACAACTAGAACACCTAAACAAACTAAACTCTTAAATCACCTAAAACACCTTGAACACCTATAACTACTAAACACCTAAACCAACTAAAACAACTAAAACACCTAAACCAACTAGTACACCTAAAAACACATACAACACATATAACACCAGAAAACACATAAAACACCTAAAACACCTTCAACACCTAAACACCTTAAACAACTAAAATAACTAAAACACCTAAAACACTAAAAAACCTATAACACCTTTAACAACTATAACACATAAAACAACTAAAAAAACTCGAACAACTAGAACAACAATAACAACATGAACAACTTAAACAACTAAAACAACAACAACAACTAAAACAACTAGAACAACTTAAACAACTAACATAACAAAAAAAAATTAAACAACTATAACAACTAAAACAACTAAAACACCTGAAAAAAATATAACAAATAAAAACAACTACAACAACTACAACAACTATAACGCCTTAAACAATTAAAAAACGTAAAGTAACTAAAACACCTACATCAACTATAACAACTAAAACAACTAAACCAACTGAAACAACTGAAACACCTAAAACAACTAGAACACCTAAAACATCTATAACAACTATAACAACTAAAACAACTAAAACAACTACAACAACTATAACACCTAGAACAACTAAAACAACTAAAACAACTATAACCACTATAACAACTATAACACCTACAAACAACTAAAACACATAAAACATCTACAATAACTAAAACAACTGAAACACCTAAAATAATTAAAACACCTATAACAACTCAAACAACTAAAACACCTAAAACACCTACAACAACAAAACACCTATAACAACCAAAGCACCTAAAAAACAACTATAGCAACTAGAACAACTAAATTAACTAAAACAACTAAAACAACTAAAACAACTAAAACAACTATAACAACTAAAACACTTTGAACAACTAAAACACCTAATAAACAACTAAAATACCTAAAACAACTAAACACCTTAAACAACTATAACACCTGGAAATACTAATTCACCTAACAACTAAAACACCTAAAACAACTAAAATACATAGAACAACTATAACACCTAAACCAACTAAAACACATAAACCAACTAAAACACCTAAGCCAACTAAACACCTAAAACACCTAAAACAACTACAACACCTATAAACAACTAGAACAACTAGAACACCGAAAACAACTAGAACAACTAGAACAACTACAACAACGAACTAGAACACCTAAAACAACTAAAACACCTATAACAACTAGAACAACTAAAACGACTAAACAACTAGAACACATAAAACAACTATAACATATAAAACAACTAAAACAACTATAACAACTAAAACAACCACAACACCTATAGCAACTAAAACACCTATAACACCTACAACACCTATAACACCTAAAACAACTAGAACAACTATAACACCTAAAACAAATAGAACGAATTAAACAACTATAACAACTAATCACCTACAACAACTAAAACCCCTCAAACAACTAAAACACCTAATCCAACTAAAACACCTAAACACCTAGAACACCTAAAACACCTAGAAAACCTAAACCAACTAAAACACCTATGCCAACTAAACACCTAAATCACATACAACACCCAAAACACCAGAAAACACCTATAACACCTAAAACACCTAAAACACCTACAACACCTAAACACCTATAACACCTGAACACCTAAAAACACCTAGAACAACTAAAACACCTATAACAACTAACAAACCTATAACACCTACAACAAGTATAACACCTAAAACAACTAAAACAACTAGAACAACTAGAACAACTACAACAACTAAAACACGTGAAACAACTAAAACACCTTGAGTAACTATAACACTTCATCAACTATAACAACTAAAACAACTAAAACAACTGAAACAACTAAAACAACTATTACAACTAAAACAACTATAACAACTAAAACAACTGCAACAACTAGAACAACTGAAACAACTATGACAAATAGAACAACTAAAACTTTTAAAACAGATATAACACCTAAAAACAAGTAAAACACCTACAACAACTACAACAACTAAAACAATTAAAACAACTGAAACACGTACAACAACTAAAACACATATAACAACTGACACACCTAAATACCTAAAACAACTAAACACCTATAACAACTTAAGCACCTAAATACCAATAACAACTAGGACAACTAAAATAACTAAAGACAACTAAAACAACTAGAACAACTAAAATAACTAAAACAACTATAACAACTAAAACAACTAAATCAACTAAATCAACTACAACAACTAAAACAACTTAAACAACTAAAACAACTATAACAACTATAACATTTATAACAACTAAAATAACTAAAACAACTAAAACACCTAGAACAACTAAAAACACCTAAACCAACTACAACACATAAAACACCTATAACACCTAAAACACCTAAACACCTATAACACCTAAACACCTGAAACACATAAACAACTATAACACCTGAAATAACTCAAACCCCTCAACACCTAAAACAACTAAAACACCTGAACAACTAAAAACCATAACACAACTGAAACACCTAAAACAACTAAAACAAATATAACACCTAAACAACTGCAACAACTATAACAACTAAAACACAATGAATCAACTAAAACAAATAAAACAACTAAAACAATTGAACAACTAAAACAACTAAAACGACTAAACAACAATAAACAACTAAACAACTTAATTAACAAAAACAACTAAAACAACTAAAACAACTAGAAAAACTAAAACAACTAAACAACTAACAACTAAAACACCTAAATTAACTAAAACACCTACAGCACTATAACAACTAAACAACTAAAACAACTAAACAACTAAAATAACTACAACAACTAAAACAACTAAAACACCTATAACATCTAAAAATCATACAACACCTATAACACCTACAATACCTACAACAACTAAACACGTAAACAAACAAAACACCTAAATCAACTAAAACAACTAAAACTACAAAAACACCTTGAACAAATTAAACCATGAACAACTAAAACACCAAACAACTACAACAACTAAAACAGCTACAACACCTATAACAACTAAAACGAATAAAACACCTTGAACAACTTAAACACCGAGAACAACTAAAGCACC
>SDVV010035130.1:0-11097 GCA_016164225.1 Gammarus roeselii
CACCCTCGGGGCGGCAGAAGACACTCGTGCTGAGTGGACGACAGACGCTGTACGGTTGGTACATCCTTGGGGCACGATACACGCTGTACGGTTGGTACCCTCGGGGCGGCAGAAGACACCCGTGCTGAGTGGACGACAGACGCTGTACGGTGGTACACACTCGGGGCGGCAAAAGACACCCGTGCTGAGTGGTAGACAGACGCGCTACGGTTGGTACACCATCGGGGCAGCAAAAGACACCCGTACTGAGTAGACGGCAGACGCTGTACGGTTGGTACACCCTCGGGGCAGCAAAAGACACCCGTGCTGAGTGGACGACAGACGCTGTACGGTTGGAACACCCTCGGGGAGGCAGAAGACACCCGTGCTGAGTGG
The DNA here is from genome assembly GCA_016164225.1 of Gammarus roeselii. Taxonomy (NCBI): domain Eukaryota; kingdom Metazoa; phylum Arthropoda; class Malacostraca; order Amphipoda; family Gammaridae; genus Gammarus; species Gammarus roeselii. The sequence continues at coordinate 376 of SDVV010035130.1, forward strand.
ACGATAGGCGCTGTACAGTTGGTACACCCTCAGGGCGGCAGAAGACACCCGTGCCGAGTGGACGACAGACGCTGTACGGTTGGTACACCCTCGGGGCGGCAAAAGACACCTGTGCTGAGTGGACAACAGACGCTGTACGGTTGGTACACCCTCGGGGCGGTAGAAGACACCCGTGCTGAGTGGACGACAGACGCTGTACAATTGGTACCCTCGGGGCGGCAGAAGACAACCGTGCTGAGTGGACAACAGACGCTGTACGGTTGGTACAACCTCGTGGCGGCAAAAGACACCCGTTCTGAGTGGACGACAGACGCTGTACGGTTGGTAAGCCCTCGGGGCGGCAGAAGACACCCGTGCTGAGTGGACAACGGACGCTGTACGGTTGTGCTCCCTCGGGGCGGCAGAAGACACCCGTACTGAGTGGACAACAGACGCTGTTCGGTTGGTACACCCTCGGGGTGGTAGAAGACACCCGTGCTGACTGGACGACAGACGCTGTACGATTGGTACCCTCGGGGCGGCAAAAGACATCCATGCTGAGTGGACGGCAGACGCTGTACGGTTGGTACACCTTCGGGGCGGCAAGAGACACCCGTGCTGAGTGGACGATAGACGCTGTACGGTTAGTACACTCTCGGGGGCGGCAGAAGACACCCGTGCTGAGTGGACGACAGACGCTGTACGGTTGGTATGAAATTGTTCTGTTAGAGAGTTAATTAAGATTGACAGGGAACCTAAGAAAATATTTAATGTTAAATGCATGCAGTGCAAGTTGGCAACGGTGGATGTCATTCAATTCAAGAATTGCTGCGCTGTGAAACAAAACATTTAGTGTGGGCAAAGAAAGGTTGCTTAGTAAGGATTTGAACATTTATCTGCTGCAGCAATTGCAAAACACGAAGGTAAGCAGCATAAGTTCTACCCACCCCCAACGATATTGCAGTAGAGTCGTGGATAGACGAAGCCTTAATATATATTTATCAAGGCCCTTCCCGGAAAACATGCAATTATTCTGTATAATAGACGTACAGATTTGGACTACTTCCTGCAGACTTCGGAAATATGCACAAATGTCAAGCATGCGTCCCCAAGTACTACCAGAAACTATCCCAAAACCTGATAATTTACCTCGTTGCTATGAGAGTACAATTTCAAGTCGCCAAATGCACCTCACCTACGTTGAAAAAAATGATAACAAACGTGTTGTCCAGATTTTACAGACCAGGTCTAGTGCTTAATTGTTTGAGTTCGGCAATAGGTTCTGTTATCAGAGTTTCATAGTTGCCTTGCTTGGCCGAGAGCGCCGTATCGTCGGCATAGAGAACAATGTAAGTTTAGTAGAAACATCTGAGAGCACGTTAATATAAAACCCAATCAGTGATGTCCCTCATATACTGCCCTGCGGAACACCAACATTAATAGTTCCATCATCGAAACATTGAGCACCTATTCTGACACGTTGCTGCGATTCATCGGGTGGCTAACCATCCAATTAAATTAAAGCCTAGAAAGCAGTTGAATTTTGTCGTAGCACAGAACGATCAACTGCATCAAAGGAATTATCGAGGTCAATAAATATAACGACACAACCTAAACGTGATGAATATGACGACACAACCCAAACGTGATAAATAGGACGACACAACACAAACGTGATAAATAGGACGACACAACCCAAACGTGATGAAAATGACGACGCCACCCAAACGTGATAAATATGACGACACAACCCAAACGTGATAAATAGGACGACACAACCCAAACGTGATAAATAGGACGACACAACCCAAATGTGATAAATAGGACGACACAACCCAAACGTGATGAAAATGACGACGCCACCCAAACGTGATAAATATGACGACACAACTCAAACGTGATAAATATTACAACACAACCCAAACGTGATGAAAATTATGACGCCACCCAGAAGTGATAAATACGACGACACAACCCAAACGTGATAAATATTAAAACACAACCCAAACGGGAAGAATATGACGACGCAACCTAAACGTATTGACGAAGACGTTGCTGCGGTCGACCCAGAAGTTCACCGTCAGCCAGCGCGTGTCACTCCAAGACGATCTCCCGGAAGATTGTTGAAATAAAGCTTAGAAGCCGGAAAAACTGTCCTTCAATTTATCGACACGAATAAACAAAATTCGTAAGAACAGTCAGCAAACGACAAGAAACGAGTCGAGAAATAGCAATAAATTGTTTTCCGTGTCGTTACTTGTTGGTATTAACATGCTTCTTTTTGGCGAATGTTAACATCTCTTGTTGGTAAATATGACATATTCGGTTGTTTCTTGTCGGTAAATAGGCGCTATCATATGCATTTTGATGGTCTACACGAATAAAGATAAACTCGTTGGAGGTATTGGTGCTATCGCGATGATGTCACACGGCCGGGACAAGCGGCAGCTGGAGTAAAAATTTGCTTCGACACTCTAGATGCGTCAAAAAAATTAACGTGGGAAATACTGTCCACCAGCTGCCCGTGTAGGTATAGAAGCTGCCGTTATGTGATAAGATAGTGCAGCTCAAAGGGACTGGTAGAAGATACAACTACCTGAAAAGATGGTACTCCCGAACAGATATGTACAACCCACCACAACTAAAACACTTTTTCAACATCTAAATTTACCATAAATTTTATTTACGGCATTCGACGTTGCTTTGTAATCTGCCATATGATATGAATAGGTTTTATACCGTGAAGACAATACAGCTTCTATTCGTTCCTGTACATCATCAAGATCCTTGCATAACATCGGTTTTCCGTCAAGCTTCATCAGAATAAGTTCTATTAACTGTCAAGAGTCGTTTTATTTATAGAAAAGAAACGACAAGGTTTTCATTGTCGTTTCGTGACTGTAGGTATAATTTTAGACGTTATTTACCAAAAAATATTATTTTATTGACAGTGAATAGCAGGACTCGCCGAGGAAAGGCCCCTACTGCAGTCCAGCCACCCCAGTGAGGCTCCCTCGTCTGTGACGCGTCGCCGAGGGCGTGAAGAATTGTCAGGAACTCAAATCCACGCACCGGGAATAAATATTTTTCGACCTAACCAGCTGTTATTTTTGCTCACTCTCCCCTTCTCTGGAATGACTACAGAGAAGCCAGGAGAGATAACGTTCCTTAGCTATCAAAGAGAAGCAAAAAGCTGGGAGGCTCGTCTCAAAGAAAGCATGCGGACGGACAACACTCGATTCTGAAAGGCAACTGTTATTACATTTGAATTCCATCGCAGTGTTAACAGCGCCAAGCAATTGAATATCCTGCAACGAGCGTAGAAGCCAGAATGATGGCGCGCTGGTGGTGAGGGCAGACTGGAGGTGTGGGCAGGCATGTGATGATGGTAGGCTGGAGGTGAGGACAGTCTGGGGGTGATAGCAGCCTGGTGGTGAGAGCAGACTGGAGGTGTGGGAAGGCATGTGATGATGGTAGGCTGGAGGTGAGGACAGTCTGGGGGTGATAGTAGCCTGGTGGTGAGAGCAGACTGGAGGTGTGGGAAGGCATGTGATGATGGTAGGCTGGAGGTGAGGACAGTCTGGGGGTGATAGCAGCCAGGTGGTGAGAGCAGACTGGAGGTGTGGGAAGGCATGTGATGATGGTAGGCTGGAGGTGAGGACAGTCTGGGGGTGATAGCAGCCTGGTGGAGAGGACAAACTGGAGGTGTGCGCAGGGATGCGATGATGGTAGGCTGGAGGTGAAGACAGTCTGGGGGTGATAGCAGCCTGGTGGAGAGAGCAGACTGGAGGTGTGGGAAGGCATGTGATGATGGTAGGCTGGAGGTGAGGACAGTCTGGGGATGATAGCAGCCTGGTGGAGAGAGCAGACTGGAGGTGTGGGAAGGCATGTGATGATGGTAGGCTGGAGGTGAGGACAGTCTGGGGGTGATAGCAGCCTGGTGGAGAGGACAAACTGGAGGTGTGTGCAGGGATGCGATGATGGTAGGCTGGAGGTGAGGACAGTCTGGGGGTGATAGCAGCCTGGTGGAAAGAGCAGACTGGAGGTGTGGGAAGGCATGTGATGATGGTAGGCTGGAGGTAAGGACAGTCTGGGGGTGATTGCAGCATGGTGGAGAGAGCAGACTGGAGGTGTGGGAAGGCATGTGATGATGGTAGGCTGGAGGTGAGGACAGTCTGGGGGTGATAACAGCCTGGTGGGGAGAGCACACTGGAGGTGTGGGAAGGCATGTGATGATGGTAGGCTGGAGGTGAGGACAGTCTGGGGGTGATAGCAGCCTGGTGGAGAGAGCAGACTGCAGGTGTGGGAAGGCATGTGATGATGGTAGGCTGGAGGTGAGGACAGTCTGGGGGTGACAGCAGCCTGGTGGAGAGGACAAACTGGAGGTGTGTGCAGGGATGCGATGATGGTAGGCTGGAGGTGAGGGCAGGCTGGTGGTAAGGGCAGCCTGGTGAGAGCAGGCTGGTGGTGATGGAAGGCTGATGATATCAGGCTGGTGGGTATGGAAGCTGCTGGTAGGCGATGTCAGTCAGGTGGTGATGACAGGCAGTACTAGCCCTAATAACGTGTTGCTGACGAGGCCTGCACGCTTATTGACGCGTCCAATGCCACCGGAAGCAGCGCTGCATCAAACGCGGACAATTGCTTTCACACGATACCCTCGGCGACACACCCTCACACGCCACACTCGGCAACACACCTTCACACGCCGCAATCAGCGACATACCACACGACACACTCGGCGACACACCTTCACAAGTCCCTCGGCGACACACCTCCGCACGACACACTCGGCGACACACCACACGACACACTCGGTGACACACCTTCACACGCCATACTCGGCGACACACCTTAACACGCCACACTCAGCGACACACCTTAACACGCCACACTCGGCGACACACCTTCACACGCCACACTCGGCGACACAACTTCACACGCCACACTCGGCGGTACACCTTCACACGCCACACTCGGATACACACCTTAAGACGCCACACTCTGCAACACACCTTCACACGCAACACTCGGCAACACACCTTTACACGCCACACTCGGCGACACACCTTCACGCGCCACACTCTGCGACACCTTTACACGCCACTTTCGGCGACACACCTTCACACTCGGCGACACACCTTCACACGCCACACTCGGCAACACACCTTCACACGCCACATTCGGCGACACACCTTCACAAGCCACTTTCGGCGACACACCTTCACACTCGGCGACACACCTTCACACGCCATACTCGGCGACACACCTTCACACGCCACACTACCGGCGACACACCTTCACACGCCATACTCGGCGACACACCTACACGGGCATAAATCAAACGCGAGGTATCGTCGACCGAGGTTCAGCTACGATAACACGCCTTCAATGGTGGTCAAAACGCTCTATTTTCTTAGGTTTTCCACAATTCAACTTCAGAAAATTCAACCAAGTGTTTAGGAAATGAATCTGGATTTAGTAACGTGCCCACTCCAATTCACTACCGTGCCCACTCCAATTCACTACCGTGCCCCCTCCAATTCACTACCGTGCCCACTCCAATTCACTACCGTGCCAACTCCAATTCACCACCGTGCCCACTCCAATTCACCACCATGCCCACTCCAATTCACTACCGTGCCCACTCCAATTCACTACCGTGCCCACTCCAATTCACTACCGTGTCCACTCCAATTCACTACCGTGCTCACTCCAATTTTTTCGTTGTGAGCATCAAACACGACGATCTTGACAGGACTCGTTTCAACGGCCGCCCACCGGCTTCAAAAGAGGGCCAGTATCATTACCGGCCTTCCGGCTAGCAGCGCTGATAGTGGCATGGTTGCGGGGCATCACAAACACTCAAATCTGATGCCACGCCCACATAACAATTCTCATGACGCACAGAGAGCATCCCAAGCGAACAAACGTATTAACATAATGAAGCGCCTGCTGTCCATCAAATGAGCCCATTCAATAAACAGCACAAAGAGCCCTCACACAGCAAAAAGAGCCCTCACGCACGCGCTCACGCAGCACGAAGAGCCCTCACGCAGCACGAAGAGCCCTCACGCAGCACGAAGAGCCCTCACGCAGCACGAAGAGCCCTCACGCAGCACAAAGAGCCCTCCCGCACGCGCTCACGCAGCACGAAGAGCCCTCACGCAGCACGAAGAGCCCTCACGCAGCACGAAGAGCCCTCACGCAGCACAAAGAGCCCTCACGCACGCGCTCACGCAGCACGAAGAGCCCTCACGCAGCACGAAGAGCCCTCGCGCAGCACAAAAAGCCCTTACGCAGCACAAAGAGCTCTCACGCAGGACAAAGAGCCCTCACGCAACACAAAGAGCCCTCAGGCAGCACAAAGAGCCCTCACGCAGCACAAAGAGCCCTCACGCAGCACAAAGAGCCCTCAGGCAGCTCAAAGAGCCTTCACGCAGCACAAAGAGCCCTCACGCAGCACGAAGAGCCTTCAGGCAGCACAAAGAGCCCTCACGCAGCACAAAGAGTCCTCACGTAGCACAAAGAGCCCTCAGGCAGCACAAAGAGCCTTCACGCAGCACAAAGAGCCTTCACGCAGCACAAAGAGCCCTCACGCAGCACGAAGAGCCCTCACGCAGCACAAAGTATTGCACTCATTTAATAATGTCCAGCTTTATTGGTTATTTTTCGTTCAACGATGGCTGAGGCAAGTCTTACTTGTTCGACGGAACAAGACAAGAAAAAACTCAACTGAAACCAGAGTGCTTGGCCTATGGGAAAAATTATACGCTGCATTCAGGAAGTTGAGGGAATAAAAATGGCCCATATTTCCACTAATAAAGATACCAACAGAAGATAATTAAATTTACGTGCATGGCGCTTTAAATTTAGAGAACTATTTGTAAAATGAGCATTGTCTAACGATTTAATATTAATTTTGAGTCACTGGATTGGTGATATTTGTTATCGTTGAACAGGTCAAATTCAATGTGAATTGGATAGTTTCATGGTAAATGATACTGGGATACTAAGACTAAACGCTCACGGCTTGCAGTCATGCTAACGATAATAATAATACCAGCGACCCCGTTTTCAGCAAGACCTTTGTTAGAGCACACCTCTTAAATTTAATGTTGAAAGCGTAGTCAAAACATGGATTTGCTAGAAAACGGAATTTGTTATTGAAATACACTGGAGGATTCAAAATATTTCCTCAACATTCACATTTACACGGGGTAAATTAAATCGGAAATTTTTCGTGATATATATTTGCCAGGAGGGGGGGGGGGCGAGTATCTCAAAGAACCTGATAGAAACATAGCACCGATCATACAAGGAGAAACTTAAAAGCTTGAGTAAGAAAAGGGTGTGCACATCAAATTGAATGAAATACCATTTTGTACATATCAATGGTCCGTGAGAGCGAATTATGATTCTTGTTACATTCAACTGGGAGAATTACAAGAGTAACAATGGAAACAGCAAAGCATCGGAGGAATGATAGGTTAAACATATATTTGATTTGATTCTCATTTCGAGCAGAGCCTAAACGCGAGTCATATTAGGTTCCCCCGTAGGGCTCGATGATCATGGATTCCAGTAGGCTCGCACGCCTCGGTGTGCGAGAAAAAACACAACGCTGTTAAAGTTTGAAAAAGTTGAAAAAATTTGCAATGTCCGACGCACGCTGTTGCGCACAAGAAAAACGCTTAGACAAAACGTATCTCCGCTTCCACTCATTTGGAACTTCATGAGTAATATGTCGGCACGCCAGTGCGTACAAGTAGCATCGTCGAGACTGGTACAAGGTTTACGGCTACACGGATGAAGTCAGCTCCGACAGCAACGCAACACGATGTTTACAGCTACGTGACCTAGTTTAGTAGAGGTACAATTTTATTTATTCGATCAAGATAAAGAATCAGACGGAACGAATCCCCGCCTCTAACCACTCAGAACTCCAGGAGTAATATGCACGTGCGCCAGTGCGCACATATACTATCGTCGAAATTGGTACAAGGTCTATGGCTTCACGGATTAGATCAACTCCAACCGCAACGCGTCACAAGGATTTATAGCTACGCAGTCCAGGACAACCTCAGAAACTTTATAAGGTCCGTGCACGCGCGAGCGAGCACAGACTGAAGAAAAAAAAACATTCACAAAATCACAAACAGGAACTCCCGCACAAATACATCAGCATTATAATAGATGACAAAATTGAGGATCCTGAAGAAGAAAGTGAGAGCAGGTTCGTTATGGGCGAAAAATTGCTCAGATTATTGATTTCGCACTTGTTGTTGAAGGGGATACGGTGGGGGGGCATAGGTCCCTTAAGTTCCAAAAGAACCCGATGAATCCCGGAGGGTAACCTAAGTCCCCTGGGTCTTCCCGAGCTACCCGGGTCCACCGACACCCCTCGTTTCAGCTCATCTCGACTTGTCTCGAATCATTTCGGCCAATCTCGGCTCGTCGCGACCAACTCGACTCGCCTCAACAAGGTTCGACTGATCTCGACGCACCTCGACCAGCCTTGACGCGACCTTCGCCCTCTGTGCCAGTAGTCCGCGGACTGTAATAATTAATTGTTCTACTCAAGCATTTCTCATGAATACATTTTTCTGTGTATGGATTTTACAGCATCGGGAGAGGGAAGCAGGGGTCCCAGGGTTCAGAAGGGCCTCAAGCGGGTCCCAAAGTTACTCAAGAGGGTCCCAAAGGGACTCAAGGGGGTCCCAAAGGGTCTCAAGGGTGTCCCAAAGGGTCTCAAGGGTGTCCCAAAAAGCCTTGGAAGGGTCCAAGTAGGTCCTCCTAAATCCTACTGGTCTTCCAAGTCCCCCGGGTTCCCGAAACCCCCGGGTCCCTCGAGTCCTGCGGGTCCCACGAGTACCCCTCATTCCCGGGTCACCTAGTCTCAACCAGCCTCGGTTCGTCTCGACTCGTCGCCTCGCCAAGTCGACTAGTCTCCACTCGCCCCAGCCTGTCTCGACTCGCCTCGTCCCCTCCACGCACAATGCCATTCAAGACTTCCACTCTCTAAGATCAACATCAACATTATTTCACCATTTAGCCATCAAAACGCCTAACTGTGCTCGAACATTTATTAGGCGCTCGTGAGAGCGCAAATTCTTCCACCGTAGGTTAAACTAGACTAACTAACACACCACATAGTCCGCCTAGGGCCCCTGCGGGCGTCTAACGATTCATAATTATATAACTAATCCAAAATTGATCACCATGAAAAAAGGGCACAAATAAATAATAGAGCCCACGAAATAAATAAATAAATGTTAAAATAATGTGTCGATGATCTATAAAATGAAATAATCATCCATCCACCCCAAATTTAACAAAGAAAATACAATCTCTAACACGTGGTAGGATTGGTTTAACATAGAATATTCAATCCCTAACACGTGGTAGGTTGGTTTAACATAGAATATACAATCCCTAACACGTGGTAGGATAGGTTTAACATAGAATATACAATCCCTAACACGTGGTAGGATAGGTTTAACATAGAATATATAATCCCTAACACGTGGTAGGATAGGTTTAACATAGAATGTACAATCCCTAACACGTGGTAGGATAGGTTTAGCATAGAATATACAATCCCTAACACGTGGTAGGATTGGTTTAGCATAGAATATACAATCCCTACCACGTGGTAGGATAGGTTTTAACATAGAATATATAATCCCTACCACGTGATAGGATAGGTTCAACATAGAATATATAATCCCTAACACGTGGTAGGATAGGTTTAACACAGCATATATAATGCCTAACACGTGGTAGAATAGGTTTAACAGAATATCCAATCCCTAACAAGTGGTAGGATAGGTTTAACATATAATATACAATCCCTAACACTTGGTAGGGTATGTTTACACAGAATATATAATCCCTAACACGTGGTAGGATAGGTTTAACATAGAATATACAATCCCTAACACGTGGTAGGATAGGTTTAACATAGAATATATAATCCCTAACACGTGGTAGGATGTGTTTAACATAGAATCCATACTCCCTAACACCTCACTCAACTTCTGACAGACCTGATCACCGTGAAGCCCAAAGTTCAGCTTGGCATCTACGATCAATACCTTGCCTTTGAACAAAACTTTTGACAGTCGGGGCTGATGTCAAGGAGTGACCAGCATCAATTGAGATACATCCATGAGCAATGAGTTTGCTGGGAACCACGTAGAGAGAATTGATCGGAAAGATTCTGGGAGCAACGGCTTGGTCAAAGTAGTCGCGTAGAGAGAATTGATCGGAAAGATTCTGGGAGCAACGGCTTGGTCAAAGTAGTCGCGTAGAGAGAATTGATCGGAAAGATTCTGGGAGCAACGGCTTGGTCAAAGTAGTCGCGTAGAGATAATTGATCGGAAAGATTCAATAGGAGCAACGGCTTGGTCAAAGTAGTCGCGTACAGAGAATTGATCGGAAAGATTCTGGGAGCAACAGCTTGGTCAAAGTAGTCGCGTAGAGAGAATTGATCGGAAAGATTCTGGGAGCAACGGCTTGGTCAAAGTAGTCGCGTAGAGAGAATTGATCGGAAAGATTCAATAGGAGCAACGGCTTGGTCAAAGTAGTCGGTTAGAGATAATTAATCGGAAAGATTCAATAGGAGCAACGGCTTGGTCAAAGTAGTCGCGTAGAGAGAATTAATCGGAAAGATTCAATAGGAGCAACGGCTTGGTCAAAGTAGTCGCGTAGAGAGCATTAATCGGAAAGATTCAATAGGAG
>SDVV010035131.1:0-11097 GCA_016164225.1 Gammarus roeselii
TGGCCAGGCTAATGCTACTCAATATGTGGCTGTAACTTAGTGTGTCCTCTTACTTACTATTATTGACAGGAGTGTAAGTGGCCAGGCTAATGCTACTCAATATGTGGCTGTAACTTAGTGTGTCCTCTTGCTTACTATTATTGACAGGAGTGTAAGTGGCCAGGCTAATGCTACTCAATATGTGGCTGTAACTTAGTGTGTCCTCTTACTTACTATTATTGACAGGAGTGTAAGTGGCCAGGCTAATGCTACTCAATATGTGGCTGTAACTTAGTGTGTCCTCTTGCTTACTATTATTGACAGAAAGTTCAGTTCTGCCTTCGCCCCGTGTTATCGGCTTGTTTGCTGTAATACAGTGAAACTGATGGAGCTGCTACTTCTTCCTAACTTATGATGGCAGTGGGTGGTAATTGTGGAGAGTTGTAACATGTTGATTTAATGCTCAACGGAGTGGGCATGCAAATCAATAGTCAACACAACTTGAAGACTCTTGGTGTTATAGGGCGAGAGGAATTGTGATCCGGTCACTTTTCTCTTTTATGTGCAGTTTCTTCTATAATTTACAGAGAAAACTGCTGCAAAAAAGCTGTCCATGGGTATCGCATTTCAGCTTTGGTCGTCCTGTAAACGAGACGCGCTTAGATTTGGTCGGTGGAGTAAAAGCTTTAGGTCACGCTGTTCCATAGAATTTTTTGCCCACGAGACCGTGAGCATTGCCTATAAACTGAAATGCTCTTCAGAATACTTCCTCTTTGTTCCTTCGTCACGGCGACTGAGCAGCTGAGATACCTAACCTCCTCTTAAAGGATGTCCGTCACCTTTCTGCCCTCAAGTCACCGTTGAAATCTTGATTTTTTTTGTTAACTTAGTCGTCACGGGGTGGGAAGGATCTTTAACTCTGTTATCAGTCGACCTGCTTCCGTTGCGTAGATCAAAGCCCTGACTAGTGATGCTCTTTTATCTAGTACAGTTGCGATATAAAAATCTTTAGTTATTTATATTTAACAAATAAATAAGACTTGTTAACCTAAATTTCAACTTCACTGTTTATCGGCTACTGTATTTATAATTCATCAAAATCACTTCATGATATTTTTTCAATGTATGTAGCAATTATTGTTCATTCAAATATTTTTTTGTGAAACTTGAATAGTGGACTTTTTTCGCCGATGAACGTTGTTAATTATTAAGTTATTTTATAAACTACCTCAATGACGTGGCGGTCAACGCATGTCATCTTATCGGTGTTTTGAGGCCAGCAGTTCGTGCAAGTCCTGAGAAACTTGATTATGGGAAGGCTGCTGAACGTTTCGAGTAAAGCCGTCACGTGGCGTTAGCTGCGGACGAGGAAGGTGGAGTTAGTCTTGATTCCGTCGGTCCTGCAAGTGCAAACAGCTTGCACGAGGGTGCATGGTCAGGCTAATCGCTGTACTCTCTGGATAGTGTGACAGAGTCGACACTGTTGGCTGATGACGCGACAACGCGAAGTCTAGTTGCAAGTCGCTCCCTACCGGGGAGCTAGCAGAGATTCGCGTCAGAAGCTCCAGTGGACTGGACCGCTTAATCTAGTCCAATCCAGCTACAACATTTTCGCATTACAAGGGTAATGGATTCAGTTATATTTTCAATGTTCGGGCAAGTTTTCAGTGATAATGTTTTGTATAAAAGTGAAAATGACCCCAAATTTGTGGGATAGGCAGAGCGTCGTCTGTCCAAGTTTGTTCTCCGCGGCTTGCAAGCAGATGTAACCTTTGACACTTGTCCCTATGTCTCTTGCTGGGTATAGTATGAAAGACGCTTGATGTAACCAAAATATAATTGCAAGTTAACCAAATTCGAAAAGCTCAACGTTAATTTTTGTCTGGTGTGCATCTTTTATTTTTTATCTTTTCCCCAAGTGTATGTCATGGCTGAAAGGGTATTCGTAAGAAAGATCTCAGAAGGTTTGACATAATATTCACCAGAAAAGCATTGCTGTGGCTTATGTTACCTGAACTCAATCGTGTAACTTAAATTTGTAGCCTCGTCGGTAGTCAAATTATTTTTGCTTATCCATCAATTTCTGCAAAATCCTACGATCAGGGTCAAGGTCGGCGACACAGTCGTCATCGTATCCGCAAGAAATGTGTGTCTCGCAGAAAAGCGTCCTCAGTATCTTTCTTTTTATTCTGAAAATCGACCAGCTGGCAGACATTCTCCCCCGTAACACGTTGAGGCTCTGGTGGAAATGAGGCCCAAATCAAATAAAAAATCCCCCCGGTACGGAAGACTGTTTACATCATTATATGTGGACCACTTCCAAATAAGTAAGACAGATTCTCGTCAGAAGCTCCGGTGGACTGGAGCCCTTATCAACAATCCATCACTCAACAATTCAAGCCTTTGAACAATTCAACATGAACTCCAGAGGTGTCTAAATCAAGTCAGGCACTGGGCTTACTTAAACAGATTCCGATTCTCTTCCTCTAAATCAAGAAGCACGCGTTTTAGTCGCGCGCTCAGCTTAAACCTGAACCCAGCCCTAACGCTGCACAACGCACCTTTGGTATACGAAGAATCGACAAAACTTCCTGGCTCTTATGTGGGACCCTAAACTCACATGACAACCACATATTATAGCCCTGGAGACTCGCTGCAAAAGGTCAGCGGGATTTACCTTTCGGTAACATTCTTGAAATGCAGTGCCAATATGGACACCGGGATGACGTGGTATAGAACAATAATACACGCACGCATTGACTACGGAGCTGTTATTTACGGTTCAGCAGCCGAAAACACTCTTATCATCAAAAACAACGCTACGCGTATCTCAACCGGCGCGTTCCGTTCTACTCCCACTGAATCCCTGAAGGTACTTCCACAACCGCGAGATGACCTTTCGCTACTATACCTGTCCAAGACTAGGAGCCTAATCAACAACCCAACACCCAACCACATCACCAACATTTAGGATTAACTCCTCTTCGCGGCTAAGAAGAATATATGCCTACCATTTTCCCCCGCGTGACACCTTACTGACCTCGCTGAACATAAATTGCTAGGCTATTAAACCTTCATTCTCCTACCGAATTCTTCATATAAACACACCAACGTGGTTGATCAACCCACCGCTGGGCAACCTAGAATTGCAAATATAACTGGAAGGAACTACTCCAACCCAGTTACCGACGAGAATTTTCGAGACGACTCTAGGAACAACACCCAGAGTACCGCTATATACATACACCGACTACTCCAAAACCAAGCGCGCCCTACGGGGGAGCCTATTATAGCTCACGTTGAGGCTCTGGTGGAAATGAGGTCCAAATCAAATCCAAAACCGAGGACGGAGTGGGAGCTGCCGCTTCGTGCGGAGAAATTTCACGTTCGGCTACCCTCCCACTAGACGCCTCTGTGTTCTCTGCAGAGTTATACGCACTCGACTTAGCCATTTCTGTCACAAAAACCGACTGTCTAAGGCATTCGGTTCAAAATTTTGCACAATGTACACCTGCTCTTTGTAAAATGGAGCACGATTTCTTTGCAATGCTTGAGACGGACCAAGCGGTCAATTTTGCTGGATCCCTGGTCACATGGGAATAAGGGAAATGAGGTTGGAGATTTCCTAACTAAACTGGCATCTATCCATCAAGAACAGTCTTATCACTATACGCTACCTAGACTGGTTCTCTATGACCAACTCCCATACAACAACATCCCAATGGAATGACATGAGGCAACAGAGTGGACAATTAAATGTTTTCAGTTAAAACCTCGGTTGGAGAATAGGAATCAAATTTCTCCAACAGAAGTGATCAAGTATGCACGAACCGCTTGTGCACGGGGCACACGTGGGTAACTCACAACCACCTGATTGATGTAGACATGAAACCGGACGCGCGACCAGGTGGCAATCGGCGTGAAATACTAATTGATGGATTACACTGCACTCTCACCAGCCCGACGAGCCATCTTAAATCCCCCGTGCATCTTACAAAGAGTACTCGCAGACCTAACCTATCAGAAAAAGCTGATCGTTTCGGTGAACATACTGGACCATACGAAGCTGTGAAAAAATATATCTGCAGGCGGGGTGGTCTCGCTCTCCCCCACAATGCACATGAACGATAATCTGTTTATGTAGCTGCGTCTAACCCTTTGAGTTCTTGTACGCACCAGCATGCGTATTTACTACAATTGCAATGCAGAATTTAATTTACCCCTGATAAGGTCACTTTTCGCACATGTATGTGATCCTACTGGAATCGATGATCTTCTTGCAAAACGGGGGAGCCTATTATGACTCACGTTGAGGCTCCGGTGGAAATGTGGCTCAAATCAAATCTTTGGAGACACGCGATCTGTATACTCAAAGTAACAAAGTAAAGAAATTTCTCGTTCGTTCATTTCGATGTTCATATTCCGGGGATACAGTCTGGTAGGACACGTTTCCATCCGAATATATGCATCAACTTTCCATAAGGCTGCTCTTGACCCCAGTTAGAGACCTGTCTTAGAATATTCGGATAAATCACAGCGGCGACTGTGCCTGTTGCTACACACGTGAGCAGAATGAAGCAAGTTCTCCCTAAGTAAATATCAAGCTGCAAGTGAACCCCCGTTTTCTCCTCAAGTACAATGATCAAAATACAACATCGTAGGCAGCGACGTAATAGATTTGTTTTTAGAATATTTGTGATCATATGGTAACCGTGAAGCCTTCTTCTATTCAGAGTGGGTCCATGCACTGATGCTTCGGTTTCGCTGTCACTTTCATTAGTTTCTGTCATGTTAACTGCGGTAGACTTCAATAATTGCATGCTCAATTTTTTGTTGTCAATCTAACTAGTTAAGACAGTCATTTTGGTGGAATATGTCCTAAGGTACAAGGGGTCTGAAATAGCGTCATAAGCTGTGCCATGTACATGTGTAAATGGTCCGCATGTATAACTCGTTTAATGGACTTGTGAACGTGTTCATTAAAATTTGCAATGTCTTTAAATTATCTGAAAGGTAACAATGTGTTTGGCATGATTAGGCTGCTCACTCAACTTTGAGTATTTCTCGAACAATTGAGAGGCCATACGCCAAATTTGGAGGGTGTATTTTTTGTTGAGGTCATATACCAAATTCAGAAGTTTTGTTTGCTAGAAGATGTACAGGCACAAGTTTGGGTCCAGAAAAGTAATTTTAATTGTACGCTACTTTCGATTGAAGCTTAACATAATTATACAAAACTAATAAAATGTTAACGCTGAAAATCGCCGTGAGCAGAATTGATAAGGGTATTAATTTAATCAGCCTCTGGTAGACTGGAACCAACAACTGTCGGTCAATTGTAATTCGCCACTTATTAGTCGCCTTCTACAACACGCAAGGATTGCGGTAGCAGTATTCTGCCGTTGGCCACCCCCCCTGTTCTGGGGAATTCGGCTTAGTATCTGTAGATAGTCATCAGTGTTCTACTTAATCATGGAATATCTGCGCGTATAATTAACCACACAGGAGTTTACTTCTTCGTACAATGTTTCGTCCGGCGGCAGCAACGTTCAATCTTTCTTGCATCAGATACAATATACGCCCTCCTGTAGACGATTGTTCGTTATTGCTGTGGTGACAACAAACCCGAGTGGCTGTGAAGTGATGTGTGAATTAGGATATTAAGGATGATTTGGCCATTAGAGAGCTCGGTTGTTTAGGCTCGCTGTGTGTGCAAGATAAATCGATCAGAATCATTCTATTTTTATTACGTACGTAGCGTGGGTGTTAGAATACTGCTACTGTAACCTCTGCGTGTCGTAGGAGGTGACTAAAATGGAGCCCTGTAGCCTGGGCTTAGGATACTGCTACCATAACCCCTGCGTGTCGTACGAGGCGACTAATAAGGGGCGGGGCGAGGCGAGGGGGCTAGGAATCCCCTCCTTTGTAAAATTTCTCCCCAACAGACGGCAAGACGAGCGGGGGGAAGAAAGGCTCACGCCTCTTCGAACCCTATTGTTAGGGTCGCTGGATGTGCGTGGTTGTAGTACGAATGAAGCAAACAGGCGAGAGATTGGTGAGATGTTTGTGAGGAGGAAGTTAGATGTGTTAGCGCTGAGTGAGACTAAGTTGAAGGGTAAGGGCGAATGTGAGTTAGGAGTGGTAAGTGGAAGAAAGTCAGGCGTGGATGAAGGTTGGGCACGAGGAGGTGTGGTGTTTCTATTGAGCGATCGACTGGCTAGTAGCGTTACTGAGTAGAAAGAGGTGTTCTCAAAATTGATGTGGGTGGAAGTAAAGTTTGACGTAGAAAAATTAGTATTTGGGAGTACGTACGGGCCTGGTAGCGTGAGGAGGAGAGGGAACAATTTTGGACTGACCTGAGCGAGTGTATTGAGAGTTTTGGAAGTCGATTCAATGTGGTTATACTGGGCGACCTTGATGCGAGAGTGGGAGATGCAGTAGTGGATAATGTGACAGGGAGGTATGGTGTTCCTGGTAGGAATGAGAGTGGAGAAAACCTCATAGGTTTGTGCATGGAGGAGAAGCTGGCAGTCGGAAACGGCCTGTTCAAGATGCGAGATATCCACAGGTACTCTTGGGTAAGGATGGTCCATGGTGAAGTGGTGGAGAGAGCGCTGATGGATTTTGTGCTGATTTCGAGGAGAGTGGTGTGGAGGCTGTTGGATGTGCGGGTGTTGAGAGAAGAGAGTGGAGGAGTGGTTGACCATCTGCTGGTGGAGGGAAGCTTGAGAGTGAAGCATAGGTGGATGTAATGAGATGCTCGATGACTGCCGATGCGAGCAGTATTAGTGTCCTCCTAAATGAAGAGTTGTTGGAAGAAATTCAGTGTTTTAAGTATCTGGGCTCCCATGTGGAGGAGACCGAGCTAGTGAAAACTGAGGTGAAGTCGAGAGTGAAGGAGGGGTGTAAAATGTTGGGTGCACTGAAGAGTGTAATGAGCTGCAGGACGATGGGGATGGAAGCTAAGAGAGGGTGTCGTTGTCCCAACTGTGCTGTACGGAGCTGAGACTTTGGGGTGAGGCAGAGAAGAGAAGAAGGTCGAATGTTTTTCGAGATGAAATGTTTGAGGAGCATGGCTAGAGTGTCGCTGAGAGACAGGTTCACTAGCGACGTGGTTTGAATCAGAACGGGGATGGTAAAGAAGTTAGGACAGAGTTGATTCGCGTGTTCTGAGATGGTGCGGGCACATGGTGAGGATGGATGAAGGAAGATTGGTGAAAAGGGTGTTGAAGGTAGAGGCGATTGGACGTAGGCCTATAGTTAGACCGAAGTTTGGGTGGATGGATGGTGTGAAGCAGGCGTTAGGAAGGAGAGATCTGAGTGTGGAGGTAGCGAGAGAGCGTGCACCGGATAGACGTGAGTGGAGAACGATTGTGAATGGATGAGTTTTGACTGTGCCCTGATGTGCGTTCCCGCTCTAGGCACATCGTTGAGAGACGGGATGGTCGTGGGCGGGGGTCCCAGTCATCATGACGCGGCAAGGGGTCAACCAGTCACACTGTCGGGCCTTGCTGCCGACACTGACCTCGAACCGCACTCATGACCCGGTGGGTGTGTTACGGGGTTCCTGGCCGGACCCTTTTGCGCAAGAAGGCTAAGGTGTGCGAGTTTGAGTGTATGAGGTGCGCCTTGCCGTCGGCCACCCCCCCCTTGCTGAGGGATTTCGGTCTTATGGCTGTATCTGTATATTAGTTGCCCGGGCTGAAATTTATAATTGAATCTTCTAAATTAAGTTAGGCTAATTATTTAGCGAATGTTGATCATTATTGTGTGAACTATCATTAAGAGCAGTAATGAAAGAACTTTTCACAGTAGCTTCTGGTATTGATGAACACTGTGAAATTCAGAATTATCCATAATTAATAGTGAAGTTTCTTACTTTAACTTGAAAAATTAGGACGAATTTATTTTAGCGCCTCTTCAAAATCTATATTTGTGTTTGTTGCGACACTATTGTAACCTGACGGCAAGAGCATGATATGTTTACGTGAGAGCCAGGGAGTCAAGCTGGGATTGCATGAACTGTATTCATCCATCGATTCAAGTCTCCTGCACAAGTGAAATCTGCTCTTTCAAGGGACTGTACGGAGCTCTGTGATGACAAGATGAGGTCAGAGTGGCAAAAATAAAAAGTAATATTGAGACCTGGACAGCGAGTATTCTTTAATCCTCCGCGTAAATTAGTTGGTAAGTTGTACGGGAGCGGGCTGATCAAAAGGATGTGAGACCGTACGGATTGCGCGATGGGAAAGGAACAGTGGCTTCATGAGTGGTAGAGGGTGTGCCGATCAGATCTTTGCAGTGAGACAGGTCTATGAAAAGTACCTTGCAAAGGGGAAGAATGTGTTCTGGACTTTCGTGGATCTGGAAAAGGCATGCGACAGAATTGATAGGGAATCGCTGTGGAGGGTGTTGCGTTTGTATTGAGTGGGTGGAAATCTGTTGAAAGCGGTGCAGAGTTTCTATGTTGGCAGCCAAGCATGTGTCAGAGTGGGAAGCAAGGCGAGTGATTGGTTCACAGTGAAAGTGGGACTGAGACAAGGCTGCGTGATGTACCCATGGCTGTCCAATCTAAATGGATGGAGTGGACAGGGAGGTGAACGCGAGTGTGCTGGACCGTGACTTAGAGCTGTTGGAAGCGAATGGGCGGAATTGGCAGTTGAGCCAGTTGCTATTTGCGGATGATACGGCGCTGGTGGCGGATTCAGAGGAGAATCTATGGAGGCTAGTGTCTGAGTTGGGTAGAGTGTGTGAGAGGAGGATTTTTGATTTAATTTGGGCCTCATTTCCACCAGAGCCTCAACGTGTTTGGGGTTTAGACAGCTTCGTTTAGTCCGGTGCATTTACCGAAAGCGATAAGCTTTTTACGGTAGTTTGGGTCCGTGAGTAGGCTTTGTAGGTTGCACGGGGGATTTAGGAACGCTCGTCGAGCTGCCGCGAGTGCGTTGCAATCCATCAGAAAGTGTTTCACGCTGATAGCCACTTGATGGCAACAGGGGCAAGGTGGCGCGTTTGGTCCTGTGTCGACATCCATCAGGTGGTTGTGAGTTATCCACGCGTGTCCCTTGCCCAAGCGGTTGATGAACACTGTCTATTCTGTTGGTGAACTTTGTTTCCCATTCTCCGACTGAGGGTTTGACTGAAAGCATTTTTAATCCACTCTGTTGCCTTATTTCATCCCATCGGGATGTTATATGGGAGTTGATGATAGGGAACAAGTCCCGGTAATGTAATGCGAAAAATTGTTCTTGGTGAGTAGATGCCAGTTTAGCAAGCGAGTCCGCAAGTTCGTTTCCTCTTATTCCCGCGTGCCCGGGGATCCAGCAGAATTCCACTGCCTGACCCGTCTCTGTCATCACAAAGAGATCGTGCTGCATTTTACGTAGAACTGGATTTTGATTTGATATGGGCCTCATCGTAGAACTGGATGTTCGTAGTGCAGTGTTTTAAGCTGGGTGAGGACACTCAGACTGTCTGAGAATACGACGTATTCGGGGAAGCGATGTGTTTTTGCAATAGAGATGGCTAGTTCGAGTGCGCGAAGCTCCGCAGAGAACACGGAGGCCTCTTGTGGGAGGGTGGTCGAGTGGGGTGTCCCCGCACACAGCGGCAGCTCCCACTCCGTCTGCGGTTTTGGAGCCGTCAGTGTATATGTGGCGGTGCTCTAAATATTCTTCCTCGAGTAGTCTAAATATGACTGAACTAGTGGAAATTGGAGTAAAGGAGGAGTGCTCGGTGCACTGAATAGTGTAATGAGCTGTAGGACGTTGGGGATGGAAGCAAAGAGAGGGTTATATGAGGGTGTTGTTGTCCTAACTGTGCTCTACTGAGCTGAGGCTTAGGTGCGAGCAGAGGAGAAAAGAAGGTTGAATGTTTTCAAGAAAAAATAGACCATCCATTCTCCATTCACGCATGTTCATTGCACGCTCTCTCGCCACTTCCCCTTTCAAGTCTCTCCTTTTCAACGCCTGCTTCACACCATCCACCCACCTAAACTTCGGTCTATCTCTAGGCCTGCGACCACTAGTCTCCGCCTTCATCACCATTTTTACCTATCTCCCTTCATCCATCCTCACCTTGTGCCCGAACCATCTCAGAACACGTGAATCCAATCAGACCTCCAAGTTCTTCACCATCCCCGTTCTGATTCGAACCACGTCGTTGGTGATCCGGTCTCTCAGCGTAACTCCAGCTATGCTCCTCAAACATTTCACCTCAAAAATATTCAACATTCTTCTCTCTTCTACTCTCACCCACCCCAAGTCTCAGCTCCACAGTTGGGACAACGACACCCTCGTACAACCCTCTGTTTGCTTCCATCCTCAACGTCCTACAGCTCATTACACTCTTCAGTGCACCCAACACTTTACACCCCTCCTTCCCTCGCGCATTCACTTCAGTTACACAAGTTCAGTCACCTATACAAGGGAGCCTAGATACTTAAAACAATGAACTTCCTCCAACAGCTTTCCATTTAGGAGGACACTAATATTGCACGCATCCACAGTCCTTGAGCATCTCATTACTTAAATTTTACCCACGTTCACTCGAAGCTTCCTCCTCTCATTCACTACCTAACTCAGACACTAGCCTACATAGCTTCTCCTCTAAATCCGCCACCAGTTTCATATCATCTGCAAATAGCAACTGGCTCAACTGCCTACTCCGCCCATTCGCTTCCAACAGCTCCAAGCCACGTTGGGGTGGATGGATGATTATTCATTATTCATTTTATAGATCATTAACACTTTATTTTACTATTTTATTATTTCTTCTTGCTTGGGCTCTATTATTCTTCTCTGCCCTTTTTTCATGGTGATAAATTCTGAATTTGTTATTATATGTATCGAGGTTGGTTGAGACAAGGTGACCCAGAGAGGGGAGGTTTTCGTGGGACCCGCGGGACTCGGGGACCCAGGGTTTCGGGAACCCGGGGGACTTGGGAGACCAGGTGGATTTGGGAGGGTCCACTTGGACCTTTCTGGGGCCCCTTGGGACACCCTTGAGACCCTTTAGGACTCTTCTGAGAAACCGTGGGACCCTTTAGAAGCCCCTCTGAATCCTGGAACCTCTGCTCCCCCCTCCCAGCGCTGTAAAACCCATACACAGAAAAATGTT